>CAKNYM010047290.1:50245-77485 GCA_932195095.1 Andricus curvator | reverse complement strand
CCATGATCGTAGCTTCCGGAGCCTACAACTTCTCACATAATAATATATATATAATAAAATAAAATATATAATAATAATATAATATAATTATTACAAATAATAGACTCGTGACTTGTATGGAATTTATAGTCTGTAAATTCGCTTTAAATGAAGTACCTAAATAAAAGGGCAGTGGGAGGGAGTGGGGAGAAAATTTTTCCATTAGTTACGAAACTAATACGACATTGAAAGGAAATTTTATTTTGAAGTGTAATTGCTAAGAATGAGTTTTTAAAAATGATATTCGGTGTCCAAAAACTCAATAATTAAAATCATTGATGTTATAAACCATTTAAAAACCAGATATTCAATTTGCCTATTTTAATCAAAGACAGATTTTGTATTTGCCAATTATTGTTATTATATTATTTTATTTTGAGAAGTTGTAGGCTCCGGAAGCTACGATCATGGTTCTTTAAAAGCAACCAATCCCGACGCAACTGGAACGTGTACGTCATCCGCTTCTGCTCCTGCTGTCCTAGAAGGTAAGCAAGAGCGGGAAATTTACCCGAGATAACATCGGGCAACACTGTTCCTTGGAGTCAGGTCTCTAGCCACGGATGATCTCAGGCTTAAGATGGTTACAGCCCAACATGTCGAAGGCATTTTTGGTTATTTATTTATTTTTTTTTGAATTATTATTATATTAATATATTAATGATAATAATAATAATAAAATAAATAATAAAATAATCATAAAATAATTAATTTATAATAATTTATTATTAATTTAATTATATTATTAATTATTATTGTATTAATGTTGTATTATTATATTATTGTTATTAATAATCGTGGGTGTGGTGAGCCCACACTTGTAGTTATTTACTACAAGAAACTATCCACCTAGAAACACTACCCGAATCGGGTAGTGTCACGCCTACCCTGAAAGGGAAATGGCTTAATGGTATACACTATACATACAATAACCTAATTATTACAAATAATCGACTGGTGACTTGTATGGAATATATAGTCTGTAAATTCGCTTTAAATAATCGGCTTTTCTTGAAAAGGCTTGAATTCGGAAACTATTTACACTAAAGAACAATAAAAATATTAAAAATGAATTATTTATGTTTTCTAAGTACATCTACGTTAAATGAGAATAAATAAAATTGATGGGTTTATCTCCAAAATAGCTCAAGCGCAATATCAACGATTTTTCAAAAGAGTCAGAAAACGTTCTCAAAAATCGAATTTTTAATTTTGAAGAAACAAATGTATACCTACTCCTAAAGTACATCAATGCTGAATTGATGCCTGAAAAGTTAGATTGGAGCAATATTATATTAAAAAAAAATAGTGATTATTGTCAAAAAAATTCATTTCATTTTTAATACGCATAATATTTTGCAAATGAATTATCAATACCATGGGGCTCTAGAAATAATTGGGTTCCGATTGCGTGGAATTGGAAAACTAAAATAGGAATAATTGCACGAAAATTGTTTCAAGGGGATTGGCTGCGATTCGTCACATGATTCGCACTAAATCTCAAGAATTTATAGACAAAGAGTTTTTATATTGAACTCATGAAAGTTATTGAATTTTTTTTAACTTTATAAACAAATTTTATGAGCCATTATCGACATCAGCTATTTATGATGTAATAAATAAAGTTTTTCCTACGAAATCGACCAAAAATTACTCGGCAATGACAAGTAGTTATCATATATTTAGTCAGTTATTAACATTTCATGCTTATTTAAATAAACCTAATCAACAAATGCACTCTTGGGCTATTTTCCGACGCACTAGCTTGGTTCTTTCAACGTAATCAAATGTTATTGACTAATTTATAAACCTTTAGGGATATTTCAATGACAATCGACAGTTCTTATTTTTAAAAACAATTTTTTAAACAAATTTGTATTATCTCATGTATTTATGAACTAAAGAGTTCCTCTTTTCACCCAGGAATTAACAGCCAATTATTTATCAACCATTTCTTGCTATTAATCAATAACAATTGATGATTGTTTTATCAAAATTAATTAACAAATGCATTTTCTGGCTATTTTCAACATTTCAACATTGTTCTTTTAACGCGTAATCTACTCTTAACAACTAATTTTTGAAATTTTTTAAAACACTTGGGTGACGATCAATTATTGTTAACAAGAAAAATTGGTTTATAATATTTTTAGTAAAAACAACAATAGTTAATCGTCATCCAAGTTTCTAAAAAAGTTACAAAGTTAATTATTAACAGTTGATCAAGTTAAAAAATAAAGTTTAAGTCATGGAAAATAGCCAGATAATAAATTCTTTCATTGAGTTTGTTTAAAGAATCATAAATTTCAATTATTAGTTATATAGAATCGTTGATAAATAATTGGCTATTATTATTCCTCAAAGAGAAGCGGAATTTTTTGTTTATAAATAGGGCATTATTTCGCAACTGCAGTACCCACTCAAAAAAAAGTCTGCCTGAAGTCAAACCTGGTCAAAGTCTATTAATAATAAATTATTATAATAATATAATAACAATATTAAGATTAAGATAATTATAAATTATAAAAATTATAAATAATTTTTGCGACTTTTAATTCTTCTATTTGGTAATAAGAAATTTTTTTAGTGCAATTTTTATAGGTTTTTGTATGCCCTTTCCATTGATCAGAAACATTTTTTGAAATAAATAATATTTGGCCTTTAAAAATAAAAGCCAAAAACAAATTTTTTTTTTTTTTTGGTAAAACGCATATTTTGTCATCTTTTTATCTCAAATGAAAGATTAAGTTTCTGACTTTAAGAACTTTGAGGTTAAATAGTGGGAATTTTTATTGTCATTAATAAAAATAAGCACCGAGTTTAGATATTTAGAGGTGGCGCAAGCTCCATGAAGTTTAACACGTATTTCCCATAAGAAAAAAATATGTTTTTGTAAATTTGATTCAGAATCCTCAATATTAGCTGAATCGAGTTGAAACTCAACATTTCTCTTCACAATTAGCCATAAAATACGAATAAAACATTACTTTTGAAATACCTGTATCACCCCCATTATTCTGTTTTATAGGGTCCCAAAAAAACCCCGTAAGTGAAAAAATGGTTTTTGCGAGTTTTTGGCGCTAATTATGATTTTTTTCCGGCTTTTTTAATACAAATTGTTTCTGATACATTAAACACTACTTTATAATAATAAATAGATGTTTACATAGATTTTTTAAACAATTTATTATTGTAGTAGTAGTATTTTATTACTCTCCCTTTTACGGGTTTGAGGGCTCCGTTCCCTTTACATCTTTTACAATTTCTCTTATCCTCTATGCCTTATGCTTATCTTAACCTATAGTCGCTTCGCCTTCTTATTATTTACAAGTTCTTAACTATTATCTTACTAGCTAATAACTATTATCTAACAAGTGCGCGAGACCTTCCAGGGCTTCCGTTTCCTCTTACCATTATTCTTCAAGCTTTTCAAAGACACGCAACACTAATTTTCCTTATCCATATTTCAATTTTGGTTTTCACCTTCCCCATGCATTCTCTCTTCCCTTTTCTCTTCTAAGCTCTTCATCCACTTTTCCCCTTGTCCACAACCGCTCAGTATCCACCTAACTTTATCTACAACGCTCTTTCCCCCTTCCTCTTCCCCTGTACATCTCTCCAACACGTGCTCCCAAGATTCCCTTTCATACCCACATACCCTACACATTTTCATTTCTTCACTCATCCAATATTTACACTCATTCATACCTTCTCCCATTCTGAAGCGTATCATTCTGGACCACCTGCTCTCCTTTTTCAATTTCCCTAAATATTCTGGGACCCCTTCCATCTTGATGAATCTATACCATTTATTATATTTTGACTCTATAATCTTTTCCCACCTCTGCTCTTCCTGCTTCTTACTCATTTCCCCCTCTACTACCTGCCACTCCCTCCCCTCGTCACACATTCTCCATTCTCTTCTCACTTTCCATCTCTCCTCCTCCCATCTTGAATGTCCCGTGTTTCGTCTCCTCTCTCTATCTAATATTTCCTGCAGGCATGCTTGTGCAACTTTGCTACCCTTACCACTCTTAAGTTTCTCTTCGAAATTCCATACCCTTTTCCTCTGCCTTATCACCAATTTCTCTCTTCCTGTTTCTTCTCTCAACATATAACCTGGGCAGTTCCAACTCACTCCCATAACCCATCTCAGAAATCTCTCTTGCATGTTTTCTACTTTTTTGTACTCCTTCCATCCCCAAATCTCCACTCCATAACACATCACAGACCATACCAGTGAGTCAAACAGCCATACTCTCATCTTCCAGTCCTCTTTGAATCTTCTTTTTCCAATCCCCCACACTTGACCCATCACCTTACTCGCACTTTCCATCCTTTTTTTCACTTGCAGATCGTTTCCACCTCCCGCTTCGAACCAGAATCCTAAATAACAAAATTCCTCTACCATTTCCACCATTTCCCCATTTATCTTCCATCCATACTTTACTTCATTCTTTCTCTTCCTGAAACATACTATTTTTGTCTTTGTCACATTAATTGTCAGGTCTTTCTCTCTCACGTACTCTTCGAATCCTTTCATTAGCAAGTTCATTCCACTTTCATTCTCTGCCAGAAGCACCACATCGTCCGCGTACGCTAACGAGTATATTCTCTTATTTCCTAGGACAATACCCCCTTTACCTTTCCTTCCCATTTTCTTTTCTAGGTCTGCTAACAAGATGCTGAACAACAACGGGCTTAGCGGGCACCCCTGCCTAAGACCCCTCCCTATCCAAAATTCCTCTCCTTTCTGTTCCCCTATTCTCACCCTTGTCTTTGTCTCCGTAAAGACCTCTTTTATCCTCTCAATCAGATCTTCGTCCACCTCCCTTTCTTTCATTGCCTTCCACAAAACTTTTCTATTCACCGAGTCGAAAGCTGCCTTAAAATCTACAAAAAGTGCGACTAGTTTTCCTTTTTTCAGTCCCAGGTTCCTGTTAACTAAATAATTTAGTACGAAAATGTTATCCACTGTCCCCATCCCCTTTCTGAATCCTGTTTGATTGTGTGGAATACTTTCTTTCTCCTCTACCTGTTCTTCTAATCTCTTCCTAAGCACCTCCGCGTAAATCTTATGCGTTACTGGCATGAGAGTGATTCCTCTATAATCTTCCACTTTTTGCCCCCCTCCTTTCTTTAATAAAGGAACTACCAAACCTGTTCTCCACTCCTTCGGCCATCCTTCGCCTCTCCATACTCTATTACATACTTCCCAAATCTCTTCTCTAACCCTTCTTCCGCCAAATTTCAACGCTTCATTTTCCATCCCATCCTCTCCTGTCGCCTTATTTCTTTTTAACTTCTCAATTGCTTGATTCACCTCCTCTCTGGTCAACTCATTCCCACCTTCTATTCCTCCCTCCTTGATCTTTCTACCATCCCCCCTCACCTTGCTATCCACCCCTCCTAGCAATTTCTTGAAATATGCCGTCCATTCATCCATACTTATCTCTTCATTGATTCCTTTCCATTCACTTCTTTCTCTATTGATCACCTCCCATTCTCTTCCTTCCTTTATTGCTTTTTCTACCTCCTCCATGTACCTTACCTTCTCCTCCTGTCGTTTGACATCCAGTAATTTCTCGTGTTCCCTTTTTCTTTTATTATACTCCTTTTTGTCTATCTCTCCTTTTCTCCAATTCTTTAATGATAGCTTTATGCGCTCTTTACTCTCTACACATTCCGCATCCCACCATCCTCTCTTCTCCCTTCTTTCTTCCTCACTTGGCCTAATTTCTTCCACTATCTTCTCTACCCTTCCCCTCATCTTACACAACATCTCATCCACACCTCCCCCATCTTCAATCAAGCCATTCTCTTCTTCCATTCTTTCCGTATATTCTCTCAGCTTATCAACTCCCCATTTACCCATCTTTGCTTTTTTCCGTGTCGCTCCCTCCTTCTTCCTTCCCTCTCTTCTCCAATTCCCGCATTTCAACGTTGCAATGACCGGGAAGTGTTCTGACCCTATTTCGTTCCCTACTTCCATTCTTTTTAACAGCCTCCTTATCCTTTCCTCGGCCAGAATGTAGTCAATCACTGTTTCCCCTTTCCCTGCAAACGTAATCTCGCCTTCCTCATCCCCTTCCGAGTTCCCATTACAAATAAACCACCCTGTTTCTCCCAGGATTTCCAACATAGTCTTACCCTCCTGGTCCACCTGTTTGTGTTTCGATTTTCTCCTGAAAGTCTCACACTCTTCATCCCATATTTCCCCTCCCTGTTCCACCGTCCACGCATTCAGATCACCTCCTATCAACACTAATTCGTCATCCTTTTTCGCCACCCATTTCCTAATCACACTCCAACCTTCTTCTTCTCCCCTTCTCCTATAAACGCAAACTATCCTCACTTTTCTTTTTCCTATCTTCACCATTCTCGTTATAACTCCATCAGTTTCCTCAAATCCCATTTCTATTCTCTTTTCTCCCACCAATTCCTTCCTCACTCCTGACACCATACCCCCTTTCTTTCTTCCCTTCACCTTATCTTTCTTTGCCCCTTGCATCTGCCAAATATATCCCTTGGGTAACTTCCTCTTCACTCTCTTCCACTCCTTCTCATCTACCCAGGTTTCACTCAACATCACTACATCCCATTTCTTCAACTCTTCCCAGAATCCTTCATCTTTATTCATTAGTCCTGATACGTTCCAAAACGCTACTCTCACTTCTTTCTTCCTTCCTTTCTCCCTTTTTTCGTCCTTATATCCCCTCCCTACTTTTGTGGAAACCCCGTCGCTCCGTTTTCTCCTACTTCTTTCCTTTCACACTCTACTGTTCCCATTACCTCCTCCCTTATATCCTTAGTCTCCACTTTTTGCCCTCGTCGCCATGGGCCTTCCCTACACACTTCACTCAATTTATCTTCCTCATCATCCCATATCCACACATTCCCATTTATCCACATTCTTTTTTTCCCTATCCATACCGTGTTCCCTTTCACTCTTTCACTCCATGCTTTCTGTTTCATCATCCACTTTCTTCTTCTTTCATTCCACGTCAAATCCTCCTCTATCCTTTCTTCCCTTCCCTTTAGAGCTTTCTTCTTTCTCAAGATATCAACTTTTTCTTCCTCATTTCTCACTTTCACTATAAACATGCGCGATTTACCTTCCATCTTCCTTCCGACTCCATTTACCTCTTCCACGTGCACTTTTGCCCCAATTTCACCCATCAAATTTTCCACTTCTTCTCTTCCTGATTCACTATCCACTTTCATTCCTCTAATCACTATATTGCTACTCCGTTTCGTCTTCTCTTCTACTTCCATTTTTCTTTCCAACTCTCTCAATCTTGATTTCATTCTCACATTTTCTAGGATAACGTTCTCATTCTTTTCTTTTATACTCTCTCCTTCTCTTACCCCTTCATTCCCTTTCTTTATATCCTCAGTCTTACACTCTAGCTTTCTCACTCTTTCTGCCAATTTCTCCATATCCGATTTTCTCTCTTTCTCACTTATCCTTTGATTTTTCTCAATATCCTCCAACTGCTTCCAAACTTTATCTTTTTCTTGCCGCCACACCAGATCCCATTCTTCCCACTTCTCTCTAACTTTCCTCATTTCTTCCCAAACCTCCTCCCCTCGCTTTTGCATGCCATTCAAACTTCGGTTCGTTTCCTCTCTAAAACCCTTAATTAGATTTTCCAGGCTCTCTAGATCGACTTTCCTTATTGCTTTATTCCTCTCCGTTGGATACTTCTTTTTTATCTTTTTCCGCAACTTTTCATCTCCCTGCTCATACCCCTCTTCTTCTTCCCTTGATCTTTTACTGTCTTCCGTCTTCTCCCCCTCATCGCTTTTATCCGCAAACCCTCCCCCCTGTCTCCATTTATCAAAAAGTTGTCTCGATCCTAAACTGCTAGCTCTGGATCTATTAAGGAGTTCCCGATTTGACGGCCTACCTCGAGTCTTCCTGTCAGCTAGTTCCCCTTCCTTCTCTCCCCACCTGAAGTACCCTGGCGTAGCATACTCGCCATCATCGCTATCCCCGGCATCACCCTTACCCCTCCCTGTTTTGCCGGTCACAGTGAGATCATCAGTACCGGGGTTGTTTTCAACCTGCTGCTGCCCTCTACCGGGGCCCACTGGACTCCTCGTGACAAACATGCTGGCCTGTTTTATCGATCTGCTGTCCCCTATCTTCTCTCTCACTTTTCCGTCCTCGACAACTAACCTCCAAATTATCACTTTTAACTTTCCTCCTAACCCTTTTAACCCTACAAAACAGCCTCCCCACACTTCCACACAACCCCTTCACTTCACTGACCTCCCTTACCACCTTTCGCCTCAATCACAACTGCAAACTCGTCGCTCAAACCAAAAAAGATAGCACAAAAAACCACGCGTACTTTACCATTCGGTACTGGAAACGGAAGTCCAAACAATTTATTATTGTTTTTAGCAATTTTCTCTTAGCCTGGAGATAGAAAGTCGCGGTTTTCTCGAAACTTTTCCACTTTTTGTCCAATTTTTAATTGTGAAGAGGTTAGAGTTCATTAATTTTAACAAACATAATTGTTTAAACAATTTATTATTATTGTTAATAATATTATCTTTGAATAATGTTAGAAATGGCGGTTTTTTCTGACATTTTCAACTTTTTGTACACTTTTCACTTGGAGTGAGTTAATATTTAACTTAATATAGCAAAAATAGTTGTTTAAACAAATTATTATTGTCTATAGCTATCTTCTTCTATATTAATACTAGGTAGTTGCGGTTTTTTTCCTGAATTTTTTAACTTTTGTTCATTTTTCAATTAGAGTGAAGTGATAAATAATTAAAGTTAACAAAAGTAATTGTTTAAACAATTCCTTATTATTGTTAATAATATTCTCTTTGCTTAATGGTAGAAAGTTGCGGTTTTTTCAGAAATTTTTAACTATTTGTCTATTTTTCACTTGGAGTGACCTAATAATTATTTAAGTTGAGCAAAAATAAATGTTCAAACAAATTATTATTGTTAATAACTATCTTCGTCTATATTAATGCCAGATAATTGCGGGTTTTTTCTGAAAATGTTTAACTTTTTGCCCTCTTTTCACTTAGTGAGGTAATAATTAATTCAAGTTAATAAAAATAGTTTTTTTAAACAATTTATTATTGTTTATAACTATCTTCTCTAAGATAAGTGCTAGAAAGTTGTGGTTTTTTGTGAAATGTTTAACTTTGCTTTGCCTTTTTAGTTATGAACAAATAATAAATAAACATTAGAGAGAAACATATTTGAAACAATCTCTTTCTTTTTCGTAAATACATTTTGCTGGAGGGGGGGGGGGGCTGATAAGAAAATATGTTCAATTCCAAATTTTTCTTTTACGCTTTGCATTAAACTTCTTGTTGTAATTGAAAACAAAACTTTTACAGATCATTTGCACACCTAGTCCTCCCATATAGTCCTAATTATTCCATTCTTTGTTTTTGTTTCTTGTGTAAGATAGCTTTTTTGTTTAACTCTTGTGTTGCCACCCAAAAAAACTCACAGCATCTGCCACCCGGGTACCTGGGTACCCCGCCCACGAAATTGTTGTTAAAAGTCCATTGTAACTTGAAATAACTATGTGTATTCAATCAATATTTAATTATTCATATTCTAGGAAGGTATTCCTAGTATTTCTACCTAGAACACAATCATAAAATGGCGTGTTTTCATGCCTCCATAAACGAAAGAAAAAGTACGCGTTATGAGCGGTGTCTGGCGGCGCGTTGGATAACACAGGCCGAGAAAAATCGGCAAAAATATTTTACCAGGAACCCGAGTATACTTTTCCGAAGGTTTTTAGCGTGCTGAATCCAAATCCGAGGTCAGGATTTCTCTAGTGGCTCAGGTTTTCTGTCGGGGTACCCGGGTGGCTTATCCGTGCTTTTGTTTCAATTGCAAAATATTCCAAGCTAAAAAATTTCTAAAAATATGTGCAATACAAATTTCGATAGAGAATCGGTTCAATCATGTAGATTCGAGAAGCATTCAGCCTATCTTTATTAGAAACAAAGTTATTTAACAAAACGTATGCCGATGGGTACCCGGATATCTTTGACCCGGGTGGCAACACAAGGGTTAAATTAATTTTTTTAAACATTGGGAAAAGAGAAAAAATAATTCTCTTGAAAAAGTAAAATACTATTTATAAATTAATGATTCTTGTTGAGGTTCACTTATTATTTGATCCTATCTAAAAAGTCATAGTAAAACTCAAGATTTCAGAAAAAAAAAAAACTTTTTCTATAATTCGCGAAAAAGTGCCAGTTTTTCCACCTGTTTTTGGTGTAAAAAGTGATCGATTTTTGGTCGATGACGTGGCGCATGCGCAGTGCCGACCTTTCCGGGCAACAGTGACAAAAGTAGACAGATGCAGTGGAAAAAGTATATGGACAGTGATAAAAGTGAGGCACAGTGACAAAAGTAAATGTTATTTCGGGTGGGTTCGTGCTGCCTCGGGTGTACTCGTGCATCGTGCGCAGCCAACTTCATTCTATTTTCCGACTGTCGTCCCTAACCTAAAATCAATTTCCTAAAAAGTCTCGAGTTGTGTATTTTGTAAGTACTTTTGTCACTTGGCAAAAGCACAAAAAACACCGTCAGTTTCTCCGAAAATACTGTGCTTGGTTTTTTTCACGAAAAATCGGAAATTTTGAAGCCCTCAACTTTATGGGCCAACTATTCAATTGTGAGAACCAGCTTATTATTACTGCCATATTATTGCCATGGTTTTGATAATTGCCATTGTCATTGTTGCGTCAATCGACAAAAAATCGCCTTCTTTTTACACAAAAAACAGGTAAACAAAAACTAGCACTTTTGCACAAATTATAGAAAAAGTATCGTGTCCCACACATTGAAAAAGCGACGATTTAAAACTCGTGTGATAGCCACCCTCGCTCCGCTCGGGTAGCTAACTTCACACTCGTTTTAAATCTCTCGCTTTTTCAACTTGTAGCACAATATACTATTTTCTAGCATTACTGTGGCCAACGGCCATGCCACGCTGAAAAACCCAGTTCTCGTCAGATCACTGAAGTTAAGCAGCGTTGGACGTGGTTAGTACTTGGATGGGTGACCATTCAAGGATACTGAGTGCTGTTGGCACATCGTTGGTGTGATGAGCCCACACTTGTAGTTATTTATAACTACAAGAACTATCCATCTAGAAACACTACCCGAATCGGGTAGTGTCACGCCTACCCTGAAAGGGAAATGGCTTAATGGTATACACACTGTAAGAGAATATAGTTATAAACAATAATCAATTGTTTAAATAAGCATGTTTGTTAACTTGCCTTAATTATTACCTCACTAAGCGAAAAGTGGACAAAAAGTGTAAGAGTTCAGAAAAAACCGAAACTTTTTAGCTTTTATCTAAGAGAAGATAGTTATAAACAATTATAAATTGTTTAAACAACTGTGATGGTTAACTTGCATTATTTACTACTTTACTAAGTAAAAAGTGGATAAAAAGTTAAACATTTCAGAACAAACCGTAACTATATTGCATTAATAAAGAAGAAGATAGTTACGAACAATAATAATTTCTGCAAATAATTATTTTTGCTATATTGAATTAATTATTAACTCACCCTATGTGAAAAGTAGACAAATAGTTGCAAATTTCAAAAAAAAAAACCGCAACATTCTAGCATTATTCAAATTATATATTATTAATAATAATAAATTGTTTGAACAGATAATTTTGTTAACTCTAATTAATGATTAAGCTCACTCCAAGTAAAAAGTGAACAAAAAGTTGAAAATTTCAGAAAAAACTGCAATTTTCTAGCATTATTCTAAGTGAACATTAATAACAATGATAATAAATTGTTGAAACAATTACGTTTGTTAACATTGATAAACTATTACCTTGGTCTAATTGAAAATTGGACCAAAGTGCAAAAAATTTCTAAAAACAGCAATAAATTGTTTAAACAATTTATTCAAACATCTAATTATCAGTATGAAGTAGTATTTTATGTATTGGAAACAATTTGCATGCAAAAAAAACCGCAAAAAAATCATAATTAGCGCAAAAAACTAGCAAAACCCATCTTTTCCCTTATGAGATTTTGTTGGTACTTTATAAAACAGACTAATGGGGGTGATATTTCAAAAGTAATATTGTATTCGTATTCTATGGCTGGTTGTGGACAGAAATGTTGAGTTTCAACAAGATTCAGCTAATACTGAGGATTCTGAATAAAATTTACAAAAACGTTTTTTTTTTCTTATGGAAAATGTGTTTAACTTCATGGGGCTTGCGCCACCTCTAAATATCATTAGAAAAAATTTATTTATTTTTTATCTTCATACCTTGTCTAGTCCGCTCCCTACAAATAACGCATTTGTTAATTAAGTTTATTTATCAAAAATAAACACTTGTCTTGTCAAAGATTGCGCAGCTATGTTAACAATGAGTTTCAGCTAAAGAATGCTTCGCAAATTCCACAAGAAAAACGGCATTCTTAGTTGAAAAATGCCTAGCACGAAAAAAATGTCCTCATAACATTGTCCATAACAGTAAAAATAATTGATAGTTATCCAAGTGTTTTAAAAAATTTCAGAAATTAGTTGTTAAGAGTTGATTAAGCGTTAAAAGAACAACGTTGAAGTGTTGAAAATAGCCAGAAAATGCATTTATTAATTAATTTTGTTTAAACAATCATCAATTGTTATTGATTAATAGCAAGAAATGGTTGATGAATAATTGGCTGTTAATTTCTGGGTGAAAAGGGGAATTGTTTAGTTCATAAATACATGAGATAATACAAATTTGTTTAAAAAATTGTTTTTAAAAATAAGAACTGTCGATTGTCATTTAAATATCCCTAAAGGTTTATAAATTAGTCAATAACATTTGATTACGTTGAAAGAACCAAGCTAGTGCGTCGGAAAATAGCCCAAGAGTGCATTTGTTGATTAGGTTTATTTAAATAAGTATCAAATGTTATTAACTGACTAAATATATGATAACTATGTGTTATTGCCGAGTAATTTTTGGTCGATTTCGTAGGAAAAACTTTATTTATTACATCATAAATAGCTGATGTCGATAATGGCTCATAAAATTTGTTTATAAAATTTTAAAAAATTCAATAACTTTCATGAGTTCAATATAAAAACTTTTTGTCTATAAATTTTTGAGATTTAGTGCGAATCATGTGACGAATCGCAGCCAATCCCCTTGAAACAATTTTCGTGCAATTATTCCTATTTTAGTTTTCTAATTCCACGCAATGGGAACCCAATTATTTCTAGGGCCCCATGGTATTGATAATTCATTTGCAAAATATTATGCGTATTAAAAATGAAATGAATTTTTTTGACAATAATCACAAATTTTTGTTAAATATAATATTGCTCCAATCTAACTTTTCAGACATCAATTCAGCATTGATGTACTTTAGGAGTATACATTTGTTTCTTCAAAATTAAAAATTCGATTTTTGAGAACGTTTTCTGACTCTTTTGAAAAATCGTTGATATTGCGCTTGAGCTATTTTGGAGATAAACCCATGAATTTTATTTATTCTCGATCGTCCAGGCGCGAACGAAACGAAAATATCAGCGTAGCCAAAAACGAATCAAGAGTTCGGTTCGAGCTGAACCGAATCGAAATATGAGTGCGGGCAAAAATGGGTTAGTCCACGCGCTACGGGCAAAAACGAGTTAAATCTTTAACTCGTTTTTGCTCGTAGCGCGTGGGCTAATTCGTTCTTGCGCTGAGAAATAATCAACCCGCTTTTGCTCGGACTCTTTTTGTAGTCCGCTTTTGCTATCAGCCCCTCAAATATGATACATATCGAGATTATTTTTTTATTTTCTTCAGAGAAAAAAACTTGCGTTGAATAAATAATTATACTGAAACAAAAGTTGATAAATATACTCCATAAGCTTTCTTAAAAATGTACTGCTGATCATTTCTAAAAAAAAAACAACGTTTAAATCCGTCCACAATTGCGACCTGTAGACTATTTTGAATTGTAAATTCCCGAGCCAGCCCACTGTGCAGCGGGAAAAGTAACCCCCAAAGGTTTTATTTTTACTACGGACATTGTCTGAGACTGTCGGGCACTTCGCGATTTGACCAGGCAGAGTCCGAAGTGAAAGTGCTACTTCGGACTTTGCCTGACACCGCTCAGTCAATTCGCGGAGGGACCAGCAGACTGCGGTGTGCCGGCACATCGGACTTTGCATGTAACACATGTACAATGTATAAAAAAAAGTTTGAAAGATGTGCTCCACACTTTATTTTCGTCGATAATGTCACTTTTCGTGGAAACGCCCATATCTAAAAATTATTGCCAAAAATGTGAAACATTTTTTGGATTTTTGCTAAAAAATACCATAAAAATGTTTCAACTTGAAAACATTTGATTTCAAATTTATATGATTCAGAATTTTATAATTTTAAAATGCTTTCAATGTTAAATCGTCCAATTTTGGAAGCTTCAATATAAAATTATCCATATTTGAAGGTTTTCAATGTAAAATCATTCATCTATTAAAGCTTTTATTTTGAAAGAATTACATTTGACATCAAATAATGATTTTTAGTCTTCTCATTTAAGATTATTCAATTTTTAACCCTTCTAGTACATTCATCAATTTCAAAAGGTTTCAATTTCCATAACAAATTTTACTTGAAATAAAATGGTAAAATTTTGAAGTTTTAAAGTTGAAGCCAGAAAAAATTTACAAATACTAAATACTAAGTAAAAATGTAATTAGTTTCGTACTATTGGATTATCACTTAATAAAATAATATAAAATAAAATCAAGGATCACATTCAACACATTACTTAATTTTAAACGTTATTAATTTCAAAATTTCTTTATAATATATTACGTGTAAAAATATCAAATTTTCAAGATTCTAAAATGTTGCAGATTAATGTTTATAAAATATACAGATGTAAAAGTTAAAAACAGGTTCGTTTAAAATTCTCGAAATGATAATTTGATAATGTTTAAGAAATAATAATTCCCTGAATGATTGGTAAAAAAGTTTCATTTATAGAATTCCTGAAAATAAAAACAAGAATCCAACGACAAAATTTGGACAACCACCATAAAATGCTCCTATTGTAATTATTATTATTATTATTATTATTATTATTATTATTATTATATATATATATATATATATACATACCGGGTGTCCAAAAAGTCCCGGGACGGCTAAATATTTCCTCAGGTAAGATATTTTTCAGGGCGGTCAAGGTCATTCTTGAAGGAACTTTCAACAAGGAATTCAATGGTGACCTTTATTTTGATCTTGACTTTGATTTTTTTTTATTCTTGCTTTTATTTTCAGGAATTCTATACATTAACTTGAGTATTGGACGTTAAATAGGATTTTGAATTTGATTTTAATCTAATTTAAAATTCCTAAATTGAAAGTTTCATTATAATTATTAACTAAAAATTGAATAAAAATTCTCAACATTGATATTCACAGTTGAGCGCGGCTCTTACATTGAGAATTTAAAAAAAAGCTTTTTATAATTTAGAAAAATTGAACTTTCAAGCATAAGTAGTATTTAATGTGCACAAAATGTTGTTTACAATTAGAAAACATTGCGAATAACTCCATAGAATGAAAGCACGGAAAATACAAGTTTTTTCAACAACTTGAAAATGTTTGGGATTTAAGATCCGCATTTAATTTTTGTTAATTTTAATTAATAAATAAATAAATTTTCTGTTTACATTTTGACACGGTTTGACTTTGACAGAATTAACAAAAACATAACCTCGCAAAAAACATTCGATTTTTAGTTATTATAAAATACTTACCAGGAATACACCGTTGAGTAATAATCGTTATCCATTCTAAGTTTATTATTAAACACAAATTTTGTCGATAAAATACTTGTTTAGACAAGAAAATACGTTAAAAATATCGATGTCAAAAAAACGATTCATGCTGAGCATTTTTCGTCTGCTGGACCCTGGATGCGCGTTCGCGTGCGCCGCAACTTTTAAAAAGGCGCGAAATTTAAAAATACATTCTCATAATTTTAATAAAGGGACTAATAATTAATTATTAAATAAATCATGTATATTGTAAGAATGTACTTTCTGTGGTGTCAAAAATTGGTGACATGTTTGACATTTTTTATTATATAAATTGAATTATTGTTAGCAAAACATAAAAAATTACTGTGTTAAAACCAACAAAAAAAGATATGTTTTTTATTCAATTGTTTGGAAACATATTGTTAGGCATTAACAAACTTTTTTGCATTCAAATAAATTTCATAAATATGTAAATGAAAATTTCAGCTTTATAATTTGCATAAGAAATATAAGTAAAAGAAACATATGAGGATATCTATTCATTTTTGCAGAATTACAAGGACGTCTTCCACCATCAGATTGACAAGCGCAGGATTCAATTGTGTGCCCGTCTATCTACAAATTTAAATAAATTTGTCAAACATTTATTTTGAATTTATTATTTCAATTACAATTTTTAATTTTTTGTTTGCCTCAAAAAGCTTTGATTGATAAAATTTGTGCATATTAAAAAATGAATATATTACTTTTTACGTACCTAATTTTTTTCGGTGAAATGCAATGATAATATTTTTAACTAGAAATTGTTCTCACCTCCTGCATATAACAACCTGATGAAATCGCGGTTGTTTTGTCTTCTATCATTTTTCCACAAAAGTGTGTACTGTTGATTACTAGAATATCATTCAAGATTCAATTATACAGAACGTATTTATATATGAAACTAAAAATTGTCTACTAAATATATTACATTTTTGTTAAGAATAGAAATAAACTTTTTCCATATTTACCAGCGTTATTATATGTATAAGTGTGCTTTATGCACACGTAACCAGGTCTTAGAGGACAAGAAGCTTCCAAACGATGTTCTTTCCATATATAAGCCAAATCTGGAGGAGTTGAATCGTCTAAAAAATATTTACTAATTAATTATTCAATATATTACGTGAACATAACTTAGTAACGTTACAACGAAAATCGTCCCACTTTGACTCAAATTGTTAAGAAAGCACGGCACATTGTGTGTATGTTCTTTGCGACCTAAACAAATGTTTAATATCACGTGTCAAAAATTTTGTTAACATTAAAAAAAAAAGTATATTAAAACAAAAGTTGAAAAGGAAAAAAAGGGAGACTGTTTTTCTGATCACTAATTTCTTCATTTTTAACTTTTTTAAATTTCTCTTGTAGATTTCGATACAATGAAAAACGCTTCGCCAAGATCAAAAGGGAAAAGTTAATGGCGCTCTTCATTTTGAAAAATGCAAGACTTTCAAGAAAAAACGTCGTTTTAAAACAAAATATTCGGCACCTGATCTCAAAACATTCTATGAGCCACGAAGAGCATATGCACTGACAATAGTTTAATGCCAAATTTATGGTGTACCGCTGCTACTATAAACTTAAAATTGAACGTTGACCTAAAATAAAACATTAATATAAAAATGTGGATGGTTCAAAAAATTAAATACTTGTAACAATAAAGGGACTGAAACAGGGATTATGGATGAGCTTCGAACAGTTGGTTTTGATTTTGTCGGCATCATCTTGCATTGGACCCAGCCATGTGAATTTGAAACAATATGCTGTTAGATCTTTATCTTCATTTTCAACGCCTTAAAACAACAAAAAATTAATATTTCCTGGTTATTTTTAAACTATTATTATATTTGAACAAAGTTTTATTTTTTGATAAATTTATATTACCTGAGACGTAATGATAAAGGCAGAAAAATATAAACCAGAATTTAAATAATTTCATTTTCACTACATCGTGTAGATACACTTTCGATACTAACTGAATTATCGTTGACGGTCAATCGAATGATAAGAATTATCTACCATAATCTGCAGATTTTGCCTATATAGATTGTGCATTTTCATTTTTATGACAGATAATGCCAAGTGACGCACCATTCTCAATAATCCAGCGTAAGTTGTAGGTACCTGAAATATTATTCAGTGAATAAATCGAGAGGTATAGGATCACTTTCGGAATTTTGAATATTCGAATTTGAGCTAACTCAAATTGGGATACTTTAAATTATGCCATATTATCTCATTTGCGGATCTTAAACATAGTCTTTATCACTACAACTCAAAATTTTGAATTTAAAACGATGAAATAATAAATGTGGGATTTTTCAACTTTATAATCTGTGAACCATTCAAGGCTTTCTTTTTGAAATATTGTACATACAATTACAACTACACAACTTTGGTTGGTTTAAAATTTTTTTAAAGTGTCCAATTATTGAGGTTTTCAATTTCAAGTAAAATTTTAGTTTCTTGACGAATTCAGAATTCAAAGATGTTCAATATTATCTTTTTTCATTTGAAAATTTTTAAACAAATTTTTAGAATCGTGCAATACACGATGTACAATTATTTTATACTGTTTGCATTCAAATTAATTTAATTTCAAATTTAAAAATAAAGAATGTTTTAAATGTAGATTTTGTACTTTTCAAATGCTTTACATTTGTAATAGTTTTATTTTTAAATCTTGTAAAATTTAAGTAGTTTAAATTATAAAAATTCAAATGTCTTAAGAGGTAGATAGAGTAACACCCGCATTTTTAACGACCTTAAATATTGACTTTAGACAGTATCCTATTTTTTCCACGCTTCTTTGTCAATTCAAAAGCTTGAAGTTTAGAATTGTCCATTCTTGAAGTTATAAAATTTCAGATTGTTCCTTCTTTTAAGCTTTCAATTAAAAATCGATCAATTTTGAATGTTTCAATTAAAAAATACATACACAATTGGAACTCTGAATATTATTTGGATTCACTTGAAACCATTTGCAATTGATTTTGAATTTTTAATAAGAGTAAATAAATTGCGAAACCAATTATTAAAATATTCCAAGTTTATTAAACGAATTGCACATATTAGTGACACATAGAGTACTAAACGATTGAATGAGATTCGGAAATCTAAAATGCTAATCAGTATTCTAAAATGAATGATTCTTAGAGATCTTAGGAGTAGAAAACAGAGAGAGAGAGAGAGAGATGATGATGAAAATGACAATCTTAGGTACAGAAATACTATGCATAGAGCTTAATGTAAGAATTGTATAAACTTTTTCTTTCTTTTTCTTCCGCTTTCTTAAAAGTGAATTTAAAAACTAAAATTCGTCGTGTCTTGCTAAAGCCTGACCAAAGTCCGTCGCCTGCGATCCAACAAAAATATCGTATTTTTCTAAAATCTCATCTTTTGTAAGTTTCTGATCTGCATCGGTGTCTGCTTCGTAAATTAAATGACGAGCTTCCGCCTCTGCGTGATCAAAATCGGGAGGAATAATCCAGTTCTTCACCTGAAGGAAAAACGTATTAGTTTTATTAATTTTATTTTTCTAAAATGAAAATTCATTTAAAGTTGATCTGTTTTAAAATGAATTTTCTTGTCATATTTTGAATTTAATTTATTTGAATCTGAATACTTTTATTCTTGTAAGTTTTTAGAATTCAAAACGAAGAACTTTTTATTCTAGAATCAGGAAAATGTAATAAAAATGTACTTACCTCCTCGTTGTCGAGAAAACCGTCACCGTTTTTGTCCCGGTAGGAAGAAAACTGTTCCTTTTCATTCTTCACCCATTCTGGCTCTTCCTCTTCTTCTCCACCACTTGTGTACATATCGCCTATAAAATAATTTAAAAGCATATTGCTTAGCATTTTTTCAGTCTCTCGAATCTGGAACTGGAATATATTTAAATGGGATGCCTTTCAAAATAGACAAACTTCAAATAAAAGGTATTTAAAAGTTTAAATGGAAGTTACAAACTTTGAATATGAAATGACATTTCAACTTGAAATGATTATGATTATATAAAGTAAAATAGAACAAAATTTAATATTGCACTAATTAAAAATGTATGCTTTCAAAATTGAATAATTTTAAATTTAGGGTAACTTAAATTCGACAGATTGAAAATGAAGCATTAAAAATACCACCCCAAATATTAAGGCTTTCAAATTTCAATTCAATTTGAAATTATGCAACTTTATACGACTTAAATTTGAAATTGTCTAACTTGAAAACTTTAAATTGAAGATTACTTGCTTTTCAACTTTTTAATTAAAAATGATTCAACTATTAAGACTTCAAATTTGAAAAAATGTAGAGTATTGGGGGATTCACATACTTTAAAATAGCAATATTATACATGGTAAAATCTTAAATATTCTCAATTGCAATTTTATTGAATTATAGCTTCCAATTGTGAATCATGCAGGTCTGAACGATATAGATTTGAAACAGTCAATTAACTGAATGTTTAATTTTATAATATTCACATTCAAGCGCTTTCAATTTTCAAAGCTTCAATTTGAACTTTCTGATTAAATTATTCGATTTTTAATAGGTACCTATTAAAAAGCTCTATTTTTTAAATTACCCCGAAAGGGAAATGGCTTAATGGTATAATAAAACCAAATAATTTAGAATATTTAAATGTAAATTTTTTTTCGATGCTTTTAACGCAAAGTTACATTTAATATGAAACACGAAATAGTATAAGGAGACAGCTTTTACTTTTTAAATGTTCAAATTATTAAAATTTTAACGTGTGAGTTTTATAACTTTTCCAGATTAAAATTATTTAACGCCTTTTTTCAAATTATTTCGTTTTATAAATGTTCAATGTAATTATGTAATTGAGAGCGGTTTTAACTTAAAATTATCCAATTTTTAATCCTTGAATTTAAATTTGTATGATTTGGAATATTTTAAATTGGAAGGTAAATCGCAGTTAATAATTTCAGAGTGAAACTTTATAAATGAGATAATTTTTTCAAAGTAATAGCATCTGAGTTTGAACAATTTTGAATTGTTATATAATTTTGTTTCAAATTAGAAGCGTTAAGGGCCCTGGAAATCGAGTGTAAATCGCAAAAGTCGGACTCAGGCCAAACGGCGAAGCCATTTTGTCTGATTTGTTGTATAAATAATCTAAAGGGTATAAAGACTCGCCGTACAGGTCGTTTTTTTCGAGAAAAAAATATATTTGTCATGTAACAATTAAAAGAAACAAATTTTCCTCGACTTCATTCAGGGGCGAACACACAATATACGAAAACTAGAGGCCCCTACCCAAATGAGTGGGTGCATTTCCAAAAGGTTGGGTGGGTGAAAGTGTTTGGGGTGGATAATATCATGAAATGCAGACTTTAAGTAAAATTAAACTGTAAACAATGTAATATCTTATAATCACTTCGTCCCCGAATTCTTGCATGCAATATTCACGCTGAATCAGTGTAACTGTACAATTTTCGGCAACCTACTCCGAAAGTAGTACCTTGTACATTACATGACAATATACAAGCTCTCTATGTATAAGAAGGAAGGTTATAGTGAGATGATTTTTCAACTACAATTATAAATTTTGAAGTGGGAGTCAATTTTTCAGTTAAAAAAATAAATAAATTTTCAAAGAAAACAATGATTTTTTAACAAAATAGTTATATTTTAAACCAACCAGATGAATTTTCAAGTAAAGTGAAGAATCCTCATAAGAACTGACTTTTTAACCAAATTGTTAAATTTGCAAGGAAGTAGAATATTTTTAAGCAACAGAGATGAATTTAAGATCTAACGAAACAGTTGATGACTTGTCAACAAAAAAAGGATACTTTTTAAAAAATTGTTTATTTTTAAAGAATAACAATTATTTTATACTGAAAAATACGAATTTTCAACGAAATAATTCAAGTTTCAACTGAAAATGAATAATTTTTCAGAAAATAGTTCAATTTTCTAGAAAAGAGATGAATTGTAAACAAAAATTATGCATCTTCAGCCAAAAAATTAATGTTTAACAAAGTAGTTCATGCTTTTTGTACAAGCTCTCAGGTAAAACAAAAACGAACGCTAGACTTATATAACCGGTTATTGCAGACAGCCCCTGAGTTGTGCAAACATGCAAAGTTTTTGTACAATGCGAATAAATCTGTTATTTTTCGGAGGAAATTGGGTGACACAGATAATTGATATCTTGCATGTTTGCAGTGGCGCACATTGAAATTTCGGCTGGGGGAGCGAACCTCCTTCCTTCACGGGACCACCCACCCACCCCTCCAGGAAAAAACCACAAATCACAATTTGATATGAGCAAAAAAAAAGGACCCTCGTTAAACATTCCTGTATTTTCTACACAAAACGGAGGATTTTTAACAACAAAGGGCTTTCGTTGGAAAACAAATTAATGGCCTTCAAGATTTTAATGGGTAGGGGAAACCACCCTACAGTAGATAATGATTTACAGTAGATAATCTTAATTAACTGGAAAACTGACAAAAATTGTTAATTACTTTTGTTAGTATAACGTTTCAGCAAGGATACTATATTTTCTAACGAAGTTTCATTGAAATTTTATAATTAATTAATGTGTGAGAGCATAAAATTAATTTTTAAACTGAAAAAAAAATTTCACCTCTTCTTTATTCATACTTGTTAACTTAATGAAACATTTTTATGACATGTTTATACATTAGAATCGAAGCTTGAAGTTTAATGAACAATATTTATGAATACAAAGTGTTATTTCTTTAATATTTATGAATATTTGAGGACTTTTTATTAGATAATACATTTTCCAACAGTAGATAATCGGAAAATTACAAAAAATGTCTCTGTCAAAATTGGCAGCTCTGCGACTGTCTCGCAGTTGTTTTAAGCTCGGTTTTAAGTTAAAGGTTGTGTCTGTTTGTTTATTTTGATTCGTGAAGTTTTTAAATTCAAATTATTGTAAATAATAAACCAAGAAAATAGTTTAAATTATTAGTTATTAAAAAGCTCATACATTTTAGTTGTGTTTTAAGGAGCCTTTCGGAAAAAATATCATTTTTAGGATTAAGGTATGTAAAAATGCTGCACTTTTCTGTCATCGCAAGTCAGGTTAAATTTTATAAAGATTAAACATCTCGTACCAATCGTACCAATCTCACGGTATATCAAAGATAAAAAAATTTCAATAACTTAAACTTTTGCGATTTTTGTAAAATAATCATAGTTTCAACTATTATTTACTCAATAAATTGATTTTAATTGTAAGTATACTAATGATACATCATAATTATCCAGAATTGAGTATTCTGTCTTGCCCAGAAGCAATGCCAGAAACGATTATCTATTGATGGACAAAGGTGTCAAAATCGCAGCCTTGACCAAGTCTAATAAAAATGTTTAATACAGCTAATTGATTAATTTCGTGATATTTTTTTCTAGAAGAATACTCAATTCAATATGTAAGCTTTATTTAACAACGATAATCTTTCTTGATTTTTGAAAACTGATGCAGTTATATGCTGTTGAATTTTTTCCTATCTACTGTAGGGCGGTTTCCCCTATTTACAATATCCATGTCTAAAACCAGTGATGCCAAAACTTAACATTGAGAAAATTTTAAATGCTCACACCAGAGCTTCTGACGCGCAGAAATTTGAATTAATAAATAATTCGGTACATTTTTTATGTAGTAGCGTTTATTCTTATTATTATACACATTATTAGCTCTAAAATTGAAACTCTAATCTGCTTCTTTTTTTGAATCCACCGGACCCCCACCCACCCCCAAGACGTCGGACCAACACCCACCCTCCAGACTAGGGGGAGCTTCCGCTCCTTCTGCTCCCGTCGAATGGGCGCCATTGCATGTTTGTATAATCTTCCTTTTTATACAGAGAGCTTGTATATTGTCATTTAATGTACAAGGTACTATTTTCCGAGTAAGTTGCCGAAAATTGTACAGTTAGACTGATTCGGCGTGAATATTGCATGCAAGGATTCGGGAGGCGAAGTGATTATAAGATATTATATATATATATATATTGTTTACAGTTTAATTTTACTTAAGGTCTGCATTTCATGATATTATCCACCCCAACCACTTAACCCAACCTTTTGGGAATTCACCCACTCATTTGGGTAGGGGCCCCTATTTTTCGTATATGGTGTGTTCGCCCCTGAATGAAGTCGAGGAAAATTTTTTTATTTTAATTGTTACATGAAAAATATATTTTTTTGTCGAAAAAAGCGATCTGTACGGCGAGACTTTCTACCCTTTAGATTATTTATACAAAAAATCAGACAAAATGGCTTCGCCGTTTGGCCTGAGTCCGACTTTTGCGATTTACACTCGATTTCCAAGGCCCTTAACGCTTCTAATTTGAAACAAAATTATATAACAATTCAAAATTGTTCAAACTCAGATGCTATTACTTTGAAAAAATTATCTCATTTATAAAGTTTCACTCTGAAATTATTAACTTTTAAATATTTTCAAATCATTAAATTACTAGGCTTTAATTTTGAAATCGAATAATTTTAAACGATTTCAATTTGAAACGAAATAATTTGGAATGCTTTAGTCTAAAATTATTAAATAATAAAGGCTTTCAATATAAATAATACATTATTCAATTTTTAACGCATTATAAATACCATTTTCTCAACATAAAAATATAAAATTTTGAACGTTTCAAAATTTAAAATTAACTAACTATTAAGGCTTTGAATTTAAAATCATAATTGTTTAAACATTTCAATTCAAATTTTTTTTATTTGGAACATTTTGAAATTAAAATTGTTCAAATTATTGAAGCTTCTAGTTTGATGTATGTAAAATTTGAAACTCTTCATGGTTCCACGATTTCAAATTGTTCAATTTCACACTTCAACCTTACAATTTATCAACAATTAAATCTTATGATTTTTTGAAATCGAACAATACTGAGCGTTTAATTAAAAATATTGCTGAATTTTAAGCGCTTTAAAAATGGTTCATTATTAAATTTTAAACATTACGAACATCAAGCTTGAAACTGCTAAATTTAACATTTTAACATTGTTCAATTTTTTAACACTTTACTTAAAATTATTTCTCAAAACAAATTTGAAATTTAAAAATGTAAAATTTCTTTAACTGCAAGAAATGTGGAGACAATTAAAATCAAAGGAGGTAACTTAGAACAAAGTTTTTGGAATCATCGAAACAAAAATAAAAAATTCAAAATGTAAGGTATAAGAAGTGTAAACTGGTACCTATATACTCAATAAGAGAAATTTTGCCATCTCCATCCTTATCGATATCTTCCATTGTTTCCAAAACGACAACGTCTCTCATATGTTCCTGTTCCTCCGGATGGAGAAAAGCGGCAAATTCCTCTTTGGTTAAGGCATCATCGCCATCCTGATCAGCAACCGACCACCTTTTGCGGTCGCGCTTCAACATAACGGCATAGGAGAAACCCTCGTTATCAGTTGTGTCAGCTTCGTGATCTTTTTCCTCCATGAAGCCGTAAACTAGACTTTTGTATTCTTTCCAAGGAAGTTTTTCCTTTTCGTCGGGGTTGTGGGACTTCCAATGCCGATCGATGTCATCTCGAATGTACCGCTGTTGAGTGTACTTAATCCAGTCTTTAAGTTCTTCTTGGTTAACGAAACCGTCTTTGTCTTTGTCAATTTTGTCGACTATTAAGCCTAGCCTTCGAGTACTTTCCTCCGGAGAAAGCTGGTCAAATGTTTTTGCTTCTTCACCGAGGAAGGCCTCGTGGTCATATTCGGGGTTGTGGTGGGAATTTACGTAATGTTCTTGATCGCTAAGATCCTGAAAAAGAGTTTCTTTTATTTAAAATTAAAGACACATAGCTTATTCCAGTTTATTCATATGAATTTTTCGGGGAGATAATTAAGGCTTTTAAGGAACACCTATTCAAAAAATCCTCGTGTTATTTTCAAATGAGGTTTTTTTCAATAGGGTGTGCTCCTTTTGTATTTTTTTTTAATTTTCTGGCACAGAATATTCCTTAGAAAGATTTAAAATGCTTAATAATAAAAAAGGTTTCTTCTGGACTATCCAGCAAAAAATAATTTTTTCCTGAAAAGAGCTTAAAACATGGAAAAATAATTTTAAAAAAATTATTCATTTTTTTTTCAATGAGTAAAATTATATTTTTCTCTACTAAATGCTATAATTTATTTTGCCTGGAAAATACTGGAAAAAAACTTGATGAAATT
Organism: Andricus curvator; assembly: GCA_932195095.1. Lineage (NCBI taxonomy): Eukaryota > Metazoa > Arthropoda > Insecta > Hymenoptera > Cynipidae > Andricus > Andricus curvator. The sequence continues at coordinate 51,408 of CAKNYM010047290.1, read as the reverse complement.
ACCAGTGTTTTGGGAGAAGGTTACTCATTAAAAACACTCAATCTACTAAAAAAAACACTTTGGAACGAAGCTTTTGAAAAGAGAACGTATTTTTATTTAAAAAAAAGAAAGATTTTTAAAATTTTTCCCTGAGATTGACATTTCCGACTTTTATTAGGTCAAAAATTGTAGGTTATGTTTTTCTTCAAAATCACATTTCACACATTAAAATTAAGAAAATAACAACATTAAAATAAAATAATTCATTTTTCAATCTCTCCTTCTAAAGTTAAAATAATTCCTTTAAAAATCCGTTTTTTTTAAATGTCAAACCTTATCGATGATTCTCTGCTTTGGTTCGTCTTCGGGTCTTGGAACCGCCTCTGCAATCACAATTGCCAGTAAAATCCCCATAAATATTATTCGACGCATCTTCTTCCAGTAAGATTATTAGAACTTGAAAGAACAAACAAAAATGAGAGGGGAGAATGAACGGAAATTTTTTCCGGTGATGAAACACGAGCGCAAGATTCGTTCAGTCAGCGGTGAAAGTTACAATAAGATGCGAATTTTTTATCCCGAAAAATGTCAGACTATATTTTTATATCAGTCAAATACTCGGAGCCGAGGAGTCAAGTTATTTCTTGGCAGTGGCAAGCACTTCTTTAGCTTCCACATCATCGAATCTCACGCTCTTTCTTGCCCCACACCACCACCTTCCCTCCCGCCGCTCTCCTTCCTATCATCCTACCACGTGGGATTTAAAGCATTGGCGGTCGTTCGACGCCTGCAGAGTGTTCTACGTCTGCCTACATCCTACGTCCACCGGAATAATGAATGATATTGGAGGGTATTTCTAAATATAGACTGTTTCGAGAATAGAATATATTCATTAGTGAGACGAAAAATCATTTTTTTCGAAAATGGATATCGAATGTTCGAAAAAAATATATATAAACGTATAATACAGCAAAATTTTGGAATTGGAAAAATTATTTTTAAACAAAAGTACAACTCTAAATCAGGTAGTTTTCCCTAAAAAAAAAACGAGGCAATTATTAACATTTTTTCAATTTTTGGTTTCTGGGGAAATAATTTTGTGCAGATGAGAGTAAAAAAAGTATTAATACATATAATATACGTATATTATGTTTTAATACATATATATATATATATATATATAT
>CAKNYM010047290.1:19887-50145 GCA_932195095.1 Andricus curvator | reverse complement strand
TGTAACCATAGCTATAGCTATGGTTTTGTGATTATTGATGAACAAAAAGATATCGGAAAGCGCCAAAATAACTTTTTACTTTCTTCGAACGTTGTTGATAAGATTATTAAGAATTTCACTCATCAAGGAGAAGAATGAAAACAAAATTTTCTGGCCATACGTTCAATAATTAGGATTTATTATATAAGTGTTATAAATCCAACGTTTCGGCCCTCCTTTGGGTCTTTATCAAGGTACATTTAAAATCGCAAAATAAATCTGAACAACATTGTGCTCCTTAGATCCATAAATGTCAAAAATAATAAAAACATTAGTTTGTTTGACATTGTAAATAATATACTATGTAAGGACGGACGACATTTTGTGATCATATTATTTGAAATAATAATTTTTTTAATTCTGCAAAGTTGCTACATAACAAGCAGCCTAGAGGTCAACAAAACATATTTTATTTTTGTTTTTTTTTCTATTTATACATGAATGAATAAAATAAAATATAAATAAACAAATAAAATTATATAAATTAAAATAAAAAATTGAAGAATCGTCAAATTAATTATTTCTAATTTTGGAACCATTTTTTCTGAAAACGTGAACTTAGTTTTGACTAAAAATATCCTAAAAATCGAAAAACATTTAGTTTTAGTGTAACAACTTTTTTATGGACAAAAGTAATGTTTTGAAAATTATCTATACCAATTAATTTTACATATACATATTTTTTTAGAAAAATTTAATTTTTTGTACTACATTTAAAAGGATTTTAGTTTGACCTTTCACCGCTCAAAGTAGCGCTCTAACGCAGGGTGTGCACATACATATATGCATAGATCATGCATATATGTACATATATGGTACTGGGAGAAAATTCTATCGGTTTTTTTCCGTTTTTTTTTCATTGAAAACAAATCCAGAAATCACAAATTTATTGCCAGGTAGAGTTATCGAAAAGCTAAGAATCCCAGGTTTGTTTAAAACTTTTGCTCTCAACGTAGTGTATCAATTATGTCGCTTTAAATCATTCATCAAGTAACATAACCTAAAATACAAAGTGACAGGTCCAGCCCCGATGTTGACAAAAGTAAATTTGTAATTAAATTCTACATTTCCCCAACTTCCGCTTAGCATTTTCAAAAAATTATATTTCTTGTAACAGTTTTTAGTCTTTTACAAATATGCACCTCTTCGTCAAAAAGTGTATGCCCATAAAATCCATAACCTTAATTAGAATATATTTGGCAGATATATCTTTCTGCGATGTTGATGCAACGAAACCAACGAAGCAAAATGATAATTTGTTGTGTATTTATTTTGCGAATTTCCATGCATTTAAAATAAATGGTTGAAAAAATAGTGAAAATTCGTTGCAACGATATTCTTTAATTCAGTGGTTAAATTAAAAAAAAATATCTGAAAAATTGGGATATTATTGAAAAAATGTAAGTCTTACATTTGGAATTTGGAAATTTACAAATTCGAAAAATTCGCCAGTAAATAATTATATTTTAGACCGATTCCATTTCAAATCATGCAAAAGTTCAAGAAAAGTCTAGGTGATGGTGTCAGAATGATTTGGTATTTGGTTATCGCATTCTTGAGTAAAAATCAAGAGACACTGATTGACAAAAAAAAATTATTTGACTTTTTACAATCATTTGAACAGAGGATTTTATTTTTTTCTTCCACGTGAGAACTCTTTCGAATTATTAAAACAGAAAAATGACAAAATGACGGCATTTTTTCTAAAATTCTTAAAACATTGTTTTGTCAAAAACTCAAGTTTTTTAAATGTTCTCTTCTATAGATATATGGTAATATATACTATCAGGAATATTTCCTGAGCTGTGTTCCTTGTAATGTAAACTACTGCTTCATGTTGTAAAAAAATTATTTTTGAAATAAAAACAAAATTTTGGATTTTCTTCAAAATCACTGGCCAAAAGGGGAATATGTGAAGAGGATATTGGTGACAATTAAAAATAATAAAAATAATATGCATTTTTTCGTTACTTGGCACCGCACCAACTAACCCTTACCCAGGGAAAAAGATGGAAAATATTTGAATCGGAAAATTTAAGAATGCCAATTCGTGCGAATTGCGGTCTATCGATTTGTAAAATTTTTGATCAATCTCATACATTTTATCATTTCAATCGATCACCATATAGCTACCACTGATTCAGGCCAATTTTGTTTTATTATTTTTATTTGTTGTAATCGGAGCCATAAGACGACATTTACCGGCTGAGTTTCTTATATTTCAGACAACTGTGCGAGTAAATGTTTCAATTAAAAAACTGAAAAATAATTCAATGAGATTTGTCTGAATTGGTGTTGCCTGTATGGTGGCCGATAGAAAATATTAAAATTCGCGTGAATCGGCATTCTTAAATTATCCGATTCAAATAATTTCCATTCAATCGATTCTTGTTTCCTGGGCAGTTACAATATAGCATCTCCTTCGCAGTTTTCATCTCATTCATTATTTTGTATTGGTTATTCTTTTTGTTTCTTTCTTGAAACTATATTTATTTTTTTCAAGCAGGTACTGTTCATTTTAAGTTTCAACTTAACTACAGTAAGGATAATAAATTATTTTAAAAATTACCTCCGTTCGAACTTTAACAATATTTGTTGCTTCCATTCATTCATTCCATAATTAATGAGATGAAAACTCTGCGAGGATGAGGCTATATGCAGAGATGAAGTCTCTGCTACATGATTATATTGTAAGTGAGGGTTAGCTGATGCGGTTTCGAAAAACGAAAGAATGAAAAATAATTTCTCTTTTTAAACTGTAACCAAAAAAACATCCTCTTCACATTTTGCTCTTTTAGACATTAATTTCCACACAAAAAATCATAAATTTTTTATTTCTGTTGAAAAAAGTTGTTTGACAACATGAAGCAGTGGTTTACCAGAAACGAAACTCACGGCATATATAATACATATTACAATAATCGAAAAATACTGCATTTTGAAAAAAATCTGTCATTTTTTGAGAATTCTCATGTAATCTTCAAATGATTGATACGTGCCCCTATTTTCTAAAAAGTTAGGTAACTCTTATTATTTTAATAAAACTATTTTTGTAAATTACTTTTGAAGGTTATTTTTGTCACATACCTAATAAATCTCGATTATGCTCTAATTCAGTAATTTAATCAAGATAGCTAAGAAGTTAACTAAGATATCTTGTTTATGAATCTACTATGATTCAGTGTCTACGAAATATTGTTTTAGCCTTAAAAAGGACTTACATTAGTACTGCTGAGTCGAAACACAGAGTCTCGGTGGCTCAGGCGATAGAACTTCAGGCTTCAGTGCATGAGGACTGGGGCTCGGTCCCTGAGCTGTTACCAATGGAAATTTTTCTATGTACCCACCTTAAATTGTAGGTCCTCTCAAAAGAGGCTAATTACCTTCCAGGGTAGGGGCTCTATATCGAGGGGACTAGCCTTGGGGGTGACTAGTCTAATTTGAGAAGACTAGGAAAAAAGTTAGCATCTCCTTGCCGAGCGGCTTCATTTCGAGAGGACTAGCGCTCGGCTGTTGCTGGTCGATTTCGAGTAATAAACACGGGTGTGGCACAATAGGCTTTATAGCTCAAGCGTCAGGGGGGAACCTCACAGGCTCCCCCGCCCGCATTACAAACAACAACAGGTAGAAACATGTTCGCACTATTATTTCTACCATTGAAGTAAATAACATCAAATAATCGGAAAAGGCCTCAACAAACTTATTAATTCTATCATCCGAAAAAAATGTATATAATAAGATCTAGACTAAAAAAATATTTATATAGTTTGAAGAAGTTAATTTTCAGTTTTTCAGATGACGCGTGCGAGGAAGCGCACTTCAAAAATAGGGAGATGGTCTTCCAACGACTTACAAGCAGCTTTAAAAGCTATACAAGAAGGAAAACCAATGACTCAAGCATCCGCTTTATACGGAGTTCCTCGCACAACAATATACAGGAGAATAAAGCGCAACAAATTTTCCGCTCCAAAAATGGGTCGTAAGTCTGTCTTCTCGACGGAACAAGAGGAAATTCTAACCAACCACATAAACACATTACAACGCACATGTCCCCTAAACTCCCAAAAAGTTCGAAAACTAGCTTTTGACCTTGCTGAAAAATTACAGCTTGATCACAATTTCAATAGAGAGAAACGGGAAGCTGGTCATGAGTGGCTATCATCTTTCCTCAAACGAAACCCTCGAGCTCGAATTCTTAGGCGAGCTGCTGAGAGGATTCAAGAGACACCAGAATTAAAAATTGAAAATCCCAATTCCTTCGACAATTTGGATGAAGACCTGCCTGCGATTGAAACTCAGGATGCGCTTAAGAAAGAAGAGATATTCCTTAAGATGGAACCGGAATTTCCCGAGGATTCAGAAACTCTGGATTTGCATTCTGATCCTCTAGAGATTAGTTCCGAGGTTTTTGGGAGCGAAAGTTACAGAAGCTTAGAAGACTCAAAGAGTATTGAAGAAACTGAGAATAAAGTTAAAGGGAAATTCGAGATGAAGTTGAGAGTGAGGGAAAAGATATCTGTTGTTGAAGAGAAGACAAGTACATTAAGGACTCACTTGCACAAACAAACGAAGATTGTGGATAGAAGTACATTCCTTGATCAGCTGGAGAGGTCTAATCAGGTTGTAGTTGAAGAGAAGGATGACGCACCTGCGCTTAAGGTACGAGCCTTTTTCTTTTGTATATCAATATCAAAAATACGAGAAAACATAGCATTTTTTATATTGGCCTTAAGCGAAGCTATTATTCTTTCAGAAGATATCACAAGAAAAGAGGATTTTATCAATACAAAAACTCTACATTTTTGTACGTAGAATATAAAAATGGTGAAAGTTCAAAAATTCATTTTAAACAAAACAGTTAAAAAAAATTTATAGAATGTATTTCAAGAAAATTTTGCGAAATGTATGAGATTATTAATTTTATAAATTTTATACACGTATTTTCTGACAACGTTGTTTAGACTTTCATAATTTTCTTATTTCAAGTTCCGCCTTTTAATCTCATTCAATCCACTTTTTACAACAAATGAATGACGTCTACCATATTTCACAATGAAATTTTAGACAACCCAAGAGTTTCGTCTTGATACGACTTGGTAATTTTTGTAGGTAAAGGTTCCATTTTACAATTTTTGTAAATTGTCAGTTTTATTACAGCGCAGTTTTAGTTTTTATAGTGATAAATCATTTGTAATTATTCTGTTTATTTTTATCAGAATTGTATATTAAGCAACATTGTTTAGCAGGGCGGAGTGAAAATGATCAAATTAGGCGAGTCGTTTGAGCTGAGCGAAAAAAATTGGTGGGTTGACATCCAAAAAAAGTAAACAAAAAAATGTGGAAATCGGTTAATATTCTGTTCTCTTTTTTTATTTGAAAATTCCAAAAAATTTCCCTATTGCTTCGAAAATTACGGCGAATTTTTTCTATGTACAGTTTTTGCTAGTGAAGAATAATTAAAAATTATAAATGAAAAACAATTTTTTGCTCAATTTATATATTTTTGAAAATGGCCAAAAAACATGTTTTTTTTTTATTGAGCCCTATGCACACATTTTGAATAATAGCAATAATAGCATGTTTCTTTGATTCAAGCTGAACAATTTTCAGGTTCGACATATTCAACTTTTTTCAAAATGTGTGCATAGGACTCAATCCAAGAAAACATGTTTTTTGGCCATTTTCAAAAAATTCGAAATTGAGCAAAAAAATTATTTTTTAATTTATAATTTTGTATTATTATTCACTAGCAAAAACTGTACGTAGAAAAAATTCGCCATAATTTTCGAAGCAATAGGGACATTTTTTGGAATTTTCAGAAATTTGAATTTTCAAATAAAAAAAGAGAACAGAAGATATTAACCGATTTCAAAATTTTTTTTTACTTTTTTCGGATGTCAACCCACCATTTTTTTGGCTCAGCTCAAAAGAGTCGTCTAATTTGATCATTTTTACTCCGCCCTGTTGTTTAGGGGTCGTCCATATATTACGTAAGGCAATTTTCCGGTAATGTTGGACCCCCCTCTCCCATATGTAACGCTTTTTCGGCTTTTCTTGTAGTCTTCCACCATTGTAACGCTGGGCTAGATTCCCTCCTCTCCCTAAAAGCGTTACGTAACATATGGACGACACCTTATTACTATCTTTAAACAGAGATGACCTCATCTCTGCTTTAAATTTCTTAATATGCATTTTATGACAATTTTAAAATGACTTCTGTAAAGTTGTCAAAAACCAAGATGAAACCCTCTTGTTCTAAGGCCACAATTTTAAGAACATACTAACGCTTTTTTGTAATATCTCTTTACAGAATTAGCTCAATGATTTCACTTAGAGTTGAGTTTTTCTGAAATTTCGATATGATTTCTGGTATTTTGGAGAAAAGTATTATATGTACTTTATATTTTTAAATCAAATAGAGGCCATACAAAACATATTTTAAAAAGTTTATAGCTCCAGTATTAGCCGACCACAGAGTACATGACAGAGAAAGTATGTTCGTCAATTTCTGCAAACTAGACAATTTGACAATTTAGGTGAAAGTAGGCCTTTCCATGCCTCTAAATGGTGCGCAAAGACCGCAAAGTGTTTCAATCCCAGCTTTCTTTTGTGATATATGTGCCAATTTCGCACTCCATTATTAGTTTAAAAAATTACAAAAAGATACTAAAAAAGCTTACAAAATAGGGTTGTTTCCAAAGTCAGATATCACTTTTCCAATGAATGGATCTTATAGTTTATAAAATTCTAATTTTAGAAACGCCCATAAAATATTTTTCACATATTTTTTACTATTTTTAATTTAATGTTGAAATATGAATTTTCTATCCCGATGTCCATTGGAGGGCCCCTCTTGACGTCAAAGGGGTCGTATTTTCGACCAATCACAGCTTACGTGTCCGTAATTCTCAAATATGTTTTTCTGTGTCAATTTTTTGTTTTGGCTATGTGCACGCTAAAAATAGAATCCGAAAAATATTGTTAAAAAAAATGTCAAAGGAGGGTTTCGTAAAAACCAATAGCGGAAATATACTAACTGGAAATAGATGTATTCATGGTATCGGAGTATTTTAAGAGTAATAATTACAGAATAAAGAGTAATAATTGCAAAAATACGAGGAGTGAAAGTGAACCAGTAAACGCATTTATAAATATATTATTTCTGACAATTACTGTTATTACTGTACAATTATAGTTTGTCATAATTGATCAAATTTCTTAATGCGTGAATTTGGTATTTTATATATGAAAATGTTTTGTCCATTTATGTACGTGGTACGTATACGTATTCTCAAAAGATTTCACTTGATAACGTATAGGTTATGTTTCACCAATGCGATAAAGAATTTCTTGTTATTGTCAAAAACAAAAATACTTTTTTGCACAAATTTTCACAATCCAAATATCACAACAGGAGAACTTTGTTTGTCTCATAAACCTTAATAAATAAAGCTATCAAAAATAGTCAGAAGCAGCCCCCTGGCACTTTCATGGAGGCCTGTATTATAAAAGTTGGCTGAAAGGTGGATCACGGCCACCAGGCGAAATCGTGGCGCTGATTACCTATAGGGCCGACTTTCTTTAAAATACATGGCAAAAATGCAAATATTTATGTTTTTTTAAAATCTGAACCGCTTTTTCGTGTTTTTTTAATGGAAAAAAGAAGTTAAATATTTTTGGCATATACTAGTATAAAATATATAACGAAAAAAGTGAAATATATTAAGTTTCTAAGTGATTAAATGTGTGAAAGCAATACGAACATTTTTTCCAAGATAATACATTTAAACAAATTAATAACAATAAAATTGTTATTAATTAAATAATTAATTAATTTAGGAACTTTAGTGTCACGATTTTAAATTAAAATTAAAAGGTTTTTTGCGTCGTAAAAATTCATGTACCTAATTTAATATTAAAACATTTTATTTTAAAACAGTATAAAGTAACTTACCAAATTATTTTTCAATTATAAAAATGGCAATAATCAAGAGGTATGTATATGAGATTAATAAAAAGGCAATTTTTAAATTAAAAAAGTATAATTCTTATGAATCGTATAATTATGTAATATAAAATTTCAATAAATAAAATGAATGCAACAAGCATTTCAAAAAATTATAACTTTCTGTAAAACACAACAGTAATAATATGTAATTTTATGTACAAAAAAACGTTTATATTTTCTTTAGATTAGTTAAATTATTCAAATTAGTTAAATTTTCAACAATTAAATTAGTTAAATTTTCAAAATGTTTTTCAGGCTTTTCGTCTCGTCCCAAATGGAGTGTTGGTACGGCTCCTTCTCGAAGTCGCGGCCTTTTATACGGAGTCTACAAAAAATAGTTTATTTAAAATTTATTTATTCAATATTAAAATTTTTTTAATAATAAAAAAAATATTTTTACCACAAATAAGTATAGCGCGTTCTCAAATTTAAATAATTGCCAATATAAAATAGTATGCCAAGAGAATATGTTGAATTATTGATACTCATATACAAATTATTTGCATTATTTTTTGAAATTTTACAAATTGTAAATAGAAAATATATTTTTTGGAGCTAAAGATATTATTATTTATTTCTTTAAATTATTATTTTTTAAACTATTAAGTTTATTCCACGAATTCATGTTTAAACTCTGGCGGAATTTGTATTTCAAAGTACATAATAAAAAAAGCAATATATACACAAAGGAAAATAAATACGATAATTAAATTCATTCCTAAAACAGTTCCGTCAGGACCAGTAATTGTTCTTTCGCGGATGATGTCACTTTCTGCAAAATGTCTGTCACAAACCGCTTTACCTTCTTTGACTTTAATGTCATCTCTCAAAATTGCTTTTTGCCATTTTTTGATTGACACTTTGTCTTTTGGTACATAAAAAAACCGTTGAGTTTGCTCCTCCGAACTCCGCGTTTCTTTTTGTAACCAGAATCACAGTTCACTGCTAAACACTTCACCATGTTTAATGTTTTTTCAATTAATTATATATCACTGATCATTTTCAGCAAAAAAAAACGAAAAAAGGACTAATAAACTATCAGAAAATATAAAAAAAACTTCGAATGTTGACAATTTTGCCATGTATTTTCAAGAAAGTCGGCCCTATAGGTAATCAGCGCTACGCTCGGGCAATTTAAGTACTAACGCGCAGGGCAGTCAAATGTGTGCCCATTTTCAGCTTTGAGTGCCAGGGAGCTGGTCAGAAGTCAGAATTGACACCAGACCGCAGCCTAACCTCTTTATCATAAGTTTCGTTAGTTTCCATCAAAACCGCATCGTAGCATTGATAATTATGAGAACCTCTGAGTCACGTGACACCAACTTGAATGAGTGTTTTCCCGCCTTCAATTTTTAATAATTTTTTTCTGCTGAACGACTTAACAGAAAAAAAATTCAGGACGCACCTTGAGTTTAGAATAAAATTATGTATTGAAAAATTATTTTATTTAAAAATTGCGAAACAACCCTATTATTATTCTTTTATCAGGATCGGTAATATTTTACCAAGAGGGCCAGTTTAGGATAAGTTTTAAAGAAAATGGCTTGAAATGAAAAGTCAAAACATCATGTCTATCAAAAAAATGAGATATTTATTACTTCTAAATTAAAATTTTAAACAAATCAAGGCGAACTTTTGAAGGCATTGTAAGATATAAAAACAATCTATCTATAACCGATTTTACAATTCAAAACTATTACGACTTAATTTTTCCAAGTTCAGATCTGGGAAGAATACAAGCACAGTTTTGTCAAAACGTTGATTATATTCTATGGAAATTTACTTTTAAAATAAGTCCAAGCAAATTGTTTCATTTATACTTTTTTCGCAATATTTCTGAAAGAGTGATCGAAAATACCATAACCTAATAACATTAGACGCGGAAATTATATATTTTTCATCCTACTTTGAGCAAAAAAAGTAATTTGTTTTATTATCAAAATTAGATGATTTTATGCAACTAACAAAAACCAGGTAGCCCCATACCTGTTGGCAGTAGTATGTGCTGGAAAAAACTCTATGAAAAAAGTTAATTGTACTATTAAATTGTTATTATTCAATTTTATATTTGTTTCATTTTTTTATTATTCTTGAAATTGTAAAAAAATATATGAAATATACAATCTTCAAATTGTTGATCATTTAAAACGAAACTCACAAAAAGTATAATAAAATTTAAACACATGTATAGAAAGAACTTTCACCTTACATGCGTTGATTGAAAATAGTATAAAAAATACTAAAATAAATACTAACACGAATAAAAAGTAAAATTTAAAGAAACAAACTTGTATATATAAAAATTTGGCAGCACAAATAAGTACCTTGATGTTCACAGAGACATGAAAACGATTGATTGGAAAATATTAATGTCATATTACATGAAATATACATAAATGAAATATAAAACAGGTTAAACAACCACCGCAGGTTCCCACGTGGAGCAACTGCCATTCATGAAAATGGCACTGGTTCCCAGTAGAACTTTGAACTATATATATATATATATATATATATATATATATATATATATAATTTAAAAAAAGAGTTAAACAACCACCGCAGGGTCCCACTGAGAGCAACTGACATCTAACAAAAAAAAATGTCAATAGCCCCCAGTAGAACCGCGGTAAATCACACCTATGGCCACGTCTCACAACTGTAAGATGGGTGGTCACAGGGAACGACGAAATCACAACGACAGGCCGGCGAAACCCTCGTGTGTATTGAGGACACGAAGCGACCCAAGGATGACAGCTTTCTGCATCCATCTCGCAAGTGCCGTGGCATATTTTTGGCACGCGGGTTATGGCTTTAAGGTTACGAACCAGTGATAGTTTCGCACCTCCGAGAGCACCTATCACGAGCACAATAACTTGCACCGAATATTTTGGGTACAGTCATTGCAGCACTCTTTCAAGGTCTTGATACCTCTCCTCTTTTTCTTTCTCCTTTGCAGTGATGTTGTATTCGGACGGAGCCGAGAATTCGATCACGAATATAGTTCGCTTCTCGAAGTCTTGGAGAACAATGTCAGACCTCGAGTGCGCAACGGAGACTGCTGCCCGAAAATCGTAGTTCCAGAAAATTTGGCACTTCTCGTTTCGGACAATTGATTCTATCTCCTTTGGAGCGTTCGGCAGGGCAGGGTCGCGACCAACACTGTAAGAGCGAAAAAGATGGTAATAAAGCATGCTTAGGGCCGCATTATGTCTATAGATATACGTAGTTCCTGCGTGGGTCGGACACCCTGATAGTATGTGTTCTAGGTACTCAACGTGTGCATGACACGCTCTGCACCTATCACTGGGAACTTCTTGAGATAAAATGCGGTCACGGTATGCTAAGGTGGAAATGACACCGTCCTGGCATGCGAAAATAAAACCTTTTGTACCTGAATTAAGCCCTGATTATTTGAGGAAAGCAAAAGTTTGCTCCTTCGACAAGGACTGTTTTTCTACATTTCTGTGAAAGTTTCCGTGCATTTTCTTGTCGAGTAGCTGTTAGTGAAATTTTCCAAACTCTGCTTTCTTCACTTCGGCTTTTAGAGGTGAAGCATCTAGATGGAGTAATGCACTTTCCTCGCTTCTGATGTTAAAATTCAGGCCCAGGGTCTCGGCCGCTTGCTCCGCGGCTTTGTAAAGGAACGCTCCTTCGCCAATCATCTCGTGGTTCCTGACCATCTTTAGGAGAGGATCTCTGCCATTCGCAACGATGTAAGCTGTACTTAGAACAATTCGGTTATGAAGACACTGGAGATTCAGAAGTCCGCCTTGACGGCGTGAAATGTATAATCGCGGAACTGAGGAATTGATACGCAAGCTTTTATGCATATGCATGATCTTACGTGTGGTGACATCAAGGGCCTTAAGATCGTTCTTCGTCCATTGAACCACCCAAACAAGTAGAGTAGAACCGGGACGGCAAGCATGTTAGTCGCAGATACCTTGTTCAACGCCGACAGATTGGAAGACCAAATCTGTCGAAGAAGATGCTTGTATCTGCTTCGGAGAGACTCCTTCACTGATGTTACGTCCTAAATGCGGCTTTGAGGCACGCCCAGGTATGTATAGGTCTCTCCAGTATTAAGATGTCTAATAACACTTATATCCACAAGCTCAGGGTCCTTGGGAACGCCAGTAATCTTTCCTTTCTTCAGATTAATTTTGGCACACTTGTCCAAACCAAAGTCAATCCCAATCTCTCCTGTGTAGTTCTTGACGATATTTATAGCAGTTTGAATTTTTTTTCTTTATATATATATATATATATATATATATATATATATATATATATATAATTTTTTTGTCGGATCGTCGTATTTGAATCCATCGCAGACAAAATCGCCCCCGCACACGCCGAAATCGCGGTAACGTTTCAGCTGCAACCACGTCTTGCGTCCGTGAGATAGGTGGTTACAGTCTGCGATGGACTCAATACGACGATCCGTCTCTTGCACCCTGAGGACTCAGAGCGACCCAAGGACGACAGCCTTCTGCATTTTCCCCGCAAGTGTCTTAGCATTTCGTTGACACGCAGGGCTGCTTTTCAGGCTATTAAACAGTGAAAGTTTGGCACCTCCAAGAGCGCCGATGATCAGGACGATTAGCTTAACAGAATATTCCGAGTATACCCGTCGCAACTCCCTTATAACGTCTTTATACCTCTTTTTCTTTTCATTCTCCTTGGCTGTAATGTTCTTGGTTCGAGTTTATGCGGAACTTCTCATTTTCGACAATTGACTATTTCCCTAGGAGCTTTTGGCAGAGTGGTATCAGGGCTAGTGTCGTAAGAGTGACAGAGATGGTCATAAAGCACTCTTAGTGCCGCATTGTGCCTTTGGATGTACGCCGTTCCCTCGTGAGTAGGGCAACCAGATATTATATGTGGTAGGTGCTCGGTTTGTGCATGACATGCTCTGAAGCTATCATCGGGAATGTCTTGGCTCAAAATGAAACCCTCCGTGCCCGACTTCAATCCGGGTGATTTGAGAAAGGAAACATTAGCTCATACGACATCGTCTGATCCTTCACATTTCTGTGGAATATGCCGTGCATCCTCTTGTCGAGAAGCTGTTCGCGGAAATTTTTCTCCTGTGCTTTCTTCATCCGGGCCTTCAGGAGTGAGTACTCGAGATAGATAATGTTTGATGCATTTTGCTCAACCCTGATATTGAAGCCAAGGCCAAGTTTATCAGCAACCTTCTTCACTGCTTTGTATACAAACGCTCTTTTGATCACTTCATTGTGTTTCCTAACCATTTTAAGAAAAATGTCTCGTCCATTTGCGACTATATGTTCTGTACCCAGAATAATCCTGTTGTGAAGACGTTCGAGAATCAGTATTCCGCGACCACCTTGACGGCATGAGGTGTAAAGTCGCGGAACAGACAACTCAAGGTGCATGCTTTTGTTCATGTGCATAATCTTTCGTGACCCGATATCGAGGGATATAAGTTCGTCCTTCGTCCATGGAACCACTTCGAATGAATAGAGTACAACCGGGACGGCAAGCATGTTCGTTGCAGATACTTTGTTCCTCGCCGACTGTTCGGAGGACCAAATCTGTCGGATAAAACGTTTTTATCTGCATTGGAGAGCATTCTTATTAGATTTTACGTCCTAAATGCGGCTCTGTGGCACGCCCAGGTATAGATAAGTCTCTCCAGCGCCATGATGTCGTATTGCGCTTATGTCAACGAGCTCTGGGTCCTCGGAGATGCCAGTAAGTTGTCCTTGCTTCAAATGAATATTGGCGCATTTTCTAACCCAAACTCCACTCCAATTTCCTGAGAGTACTTCTCCACAATCCTTACAGCTAGTTTGCCGCAGAAGTACCCTTGAAAATCGGGAAGTGCGAAAGATAGTGGCAATAGTGTGAGGCAAAAGAAGAGAGGGCTCATGGTGTCACACTGAAAGACGCCTATCTGAAAGGTGACGTTGTTATTTGTCACACGATGTTTGCCAGATGAGATAGTAAATCTGGTTTTCCAAAGGGACAACAATCTCTCTATGCACCTCACTATGTGTGGATGGGCCTTTAAGCTTTCCAACTGACAGATGAGAACTCTACGGGAGGTTGAATCGAAAGCTTTCCGGTAGTCAATCCAGGCCATCGATAGGCAGCGCTGGTAGGATGCTGCGTCTTTGCAGACGCATCCATCGATGAGCAGGTTCTCCCGGCATCCTGCTACGCCTGCGTGCTCTGAAGATCTTATGCAGCGTGTTCAGACAAGTTATTGGTATGTATTTTTTAGGGTGAAGACAAGTTGCCCTTATTTGGGAGGAGCACTGTGCGTCCTTTCGCCAACCACTCCGGAATAGGCTTTTTCGACTTTAGATATGAGGGGAAAATGCGAGCCAGATGCTAGTCGGTTGAACGAAACTTCTCCCTCTGAATAATTTTTTCACCTCTTTGGTAGTGATAGGTGGAGATTCCTCCTCAGCTGTTATGACGGCACTGCAACAGCCCCTTCAAGCTATTCATGTTCACGGTGTCTTCATCCAGTGGATGCTGGACTTTGTAGAGTTCTCTCCAGAATTCCTCGACCTCCTCTGGTTTGGGCGGGTGGTCAACAGTAACTGAAGGATCTTGGAATCTCTATGACCCACCACTCCCTCTGCTCTAGACTTCTCCTAGCATCAGATAGTACCCGTATTCTGTCAGCAATAAGCTGCCTTCTTCTTCTTTATACCCACACTCCACTACGCCAGGGTGGGGGAACAATTAGCCTAGGTCCGGAGATAAATTATGCTGCCTGATGGTCAGCAGCTTTGACTTGTTGAGTGCGTGATAACGGATCCGCCCAGATAGCAAAGTGCGCGCGCGGTGCGACGCACCACGTGCGGATTTTCTCGCACGACGTGCGCGCAGGGGATGACACAGCTGCTTCCTCATATGCGTGACAGGTGTGTCGCACGTCGCGAGGGTCGCTCGTCATGCGTGCCGGTGGGGGTATGGTGCGTGCATACATTTAGGATTTTTAGAGGGTACAGAAAATATTTGCATTGATATTTTTGAATAAAGAGCAGGTAATTTATCATGAACGTATTTTTTTATTAAGGGTGGAAGGAATATTTATACATTTTAGTTGCGCATTAGCAATTCAGTTTCCGCATGTTTGTATCAACAATCATAAATATTTTTTGCTGCAACTGCAAGATACAGGCACATAAAACTGACAGAAAACATAAAGACGTAGGTAAAAAGTATATTTTTCGTTTAAATAATAAAAAAAATGACGACGTAAAACAAAAATTACCTTTTTTTAATGATTTAAACCAAAAATAAACTGTTTATAACCGTTTTCACGTCTCTTATTAAAGTTTTAGCGAAGGATATTTATTATTTTGGACACAAATATGGTAATATTTGTTGTTTAAATAATAAAAAAAAACAAGATTGAACAGAAATTAACTGTTTTTAATTATCCAAAACAGAAATAGGCTATTTATATCTTGTCAAAATGTCATGTGTAAGTCCTGACACGTACGCCACTGATTATTTTATATTATCGAAATTGTCTCACACATGTAAAAAAAAAAACCGGTAACGCCGAAAAGGAGAATAAAACAAAATATTAATAAACACGCGCACGATTCGACACAAATCGAGAGGAACGGGGGGCCGCAGAGCCACTACACATAAAAATCCTATCGCAATAATAAAATTTGCGATCGAGAACAGACAAGTTTTCTCGCTAAAAACTCGCAAAACGAAACCGTGCAAAACCGACAACGGAAGTCGACAACAGCTGTTACGGCGCGTCGGGCGATTACCGTTCGACCAACGCGACGGGGTCTGCGCCGTCTATTATTCAGCTGATGAGTAGAGTGGTCCAAAAAAAGCGACTGATTAAATGTTCATGGGCGCGTGGAAATTCGTATAGCCTAGGAAAAATCAGAATATACCTATTTTTTTGTTTCGTTGTAGAGTCATTTTTCAGCTTGCTAAAATGTTTTAAAAATTTTTGGTAATGTAATGTAAAAGTGATAAAACTGTGAGTCCACTCTAAGGATTCACCTGCTTGGCGACTGGAGGCTTCTTCTCACTCCGTTCCAATGTGGTAACAGTCCTTAATGTGTTTGTCTACCTAGAGACCTACGCCCTAAAAGTTTATTACTGGGAACTTTAAGTGTCATTGTCAGCAGCTTACTCCGACTGCATGACCGTTCCTGTAAACACCCTAACTCTGAAAAACTGCTCTTGGTCGAAGAGAGGCAGCAATATTAATTTGTATAAGTGTGTCTCCTTCGCACTTATAGTCGAAATGGATATTATAAAAGTTGAAAATATAATGCTTTGTAAAGTTAATTTGGAATAATTGTTATGACCAAAAATTCTGCACTTATTTAAAATAGTCAGTTTATTGGTTCATTGTTGAATATCATAACTAATTAGTCTTGAGAAATATTTAATAAATGAAAGTAAACATCTAATTTCTGCAAATAGTACTCTTTATTGAATAATTTTTTCCAGCAAATATTCAATATTACAATAAAATTTTTTTGGGCGGATAAAACAAAAACTCATACAAGTCTTCTTTTAGACTTTTTTTTACGTATCTCGCGTCTTTTGACGTAATATTAGACTTTTTGATTTTTGCATATCAATTTCAATAAATAATTTAAAAACGACGAGTTCTGTCGAAAAATGGTTCAAAAAAATTCTGTAGGAATTTTTAAAAGCTGAAATTCCTCGAAAAACCTTTCCCATATTTTGCGTCGTTCAGCTCAAAATTTAAATTTTGGATTTTTTTTCATAGTTTTTTCGATAAATCTAACCTTAAAATTAGAATTTTTTACTTATTTATTTTTGATGCATAAAACTAAAATTATGAGTTCTATCAAAAAGAGTTTTGAAGAAAAATGGTAGATATTTAGAAAAACTTAATTCTTATCTTAAACTTCTTTCACGCAATGATGAGAATGTAAAAAGAAAGTTAAGTTTTGAGCAATATCGGACATTCAAGAAATTATTGTTTGGCGCACATCGAGACAATTAATTACGAAAGAGATAATCATCTACAGATTTTTTTAACGATGTCTTATCACTATCGGGTACATGGTGTCGATGAGAATTCACATTTAGGAGCAAACATTGCAATTGCTCTTCATTTGCTGTTATGTGAGAGTTGTACTCGGAAATTAACGTTACTCCGCGTTCTGCATTGTCGTTAGTGACGGGTAATCCGCAAATTGCATGTAAAGCAAATTTGTAATCCTCTCTGGAATTCCAGGTCTCTGGATCGAAGTTTAAAAAATCAGATGAAAGATTCAATTTCTGAAATATTTCTATACTTCTTGTAGTCACAAGCTTGTCAAGAGTTAAAGCCTTAATTTCATTTTTATGCTTTAGATTAAGTTCCAAGCGCTTTGACGGAACTTCTTTGCTACTGCGGTTTTGTTTAATTGCGAGAGACATTTTTCTTTTACAATCTAAAGAGACATTTTTATCAAAAAAAGCTAAACCGATTGTCAGTTCACTCAGGTACCACAGATGATTGACAATTTTTTTCAAAGCCACGTTACAAATCTTTTCATTCAGAGAAGCACAATCAAGAAGTCTTTGTACTAGAGTAAGATCATTGTTTGCAGCTGCTTCTGGGTTTCTTGCTGTAAACCAGGCTCTTTGATAAAAAAGAACAACAAAAATGCAAATTACTCTGAGTCCACTGACTTCTCCGATAGTGAGAGTAAATTCTCCTCTGAATAAAAAGATTTTCAACGCGTAGATGGCTTTTGCCATCCATCTTGCGTGATGAAATGCTCCAGGTTTCTTGAATCGATAGGACATTCTTCCGTGAGGTTTTTCTCCAAGAAACATGACTATTAGTTCCAAAAGCTCTTTGTAGTCTCCTCGTCGATGTGTTTCCTGGAAGGAGAAATAAAATTTAATGAAATCCTATAATTTCTTGTTACTAATTACTGATAAGTAAATTTGAAAAACGATTTACAACATGCTAATCATACCTTCAGTCTTTTAGAGACGAATTGCAGAATATCTGCCTTTTCATTCGTAAGCGCTTCAGCTACGTCTGGATCATCCATGCCTGATTTGAAGTTTTTGCAATTAAGTGCAGACCATTTTTCTTTAAAACGTTTAAAGATCAGTACATCCGGTCCAGATGTGCATCCCATACATTCTTCGAATACTGCTTTCAATGGTAATTCCAGAATGTGATGACGACAAGCTAAATACAGCAACGAACGTCCCAGTTTTCTTTCCAAAAGTACGCAAGCGCCATTACATGGTCCTGAGTTCGAGGCTGTAGTATCGAAGCACATACCAGCAATTTCTTCCTCAATTCCCCAATCTTGAAGTAGCTTCATTATGGCACTTGCTTGGGCTTCTCCAGTTCCACTATCAATTTTGGGGATACCCAAAAGCTCATTGACATCAGCACTGGATACGAGAACGGGAAGACGATCAGATTTTTTATTTGTACTTTCTAAATCTGGCAGAAGCTTCCCATCCCATTGAACTATTAGTTTTAATTTTGGGACTTCGAAGTTTTCCTGTATTTGGGCAGTAATGGTTTCTCGGAAAGCTATTCTGCTTCTTCGGATTGTCTGTCTGCTGATGCATATATTTTCTAAATCATACCCTAAACTTCTTGAAGTAGCAGCCAGGACACGTGCAGCTTTTCTGTCACTCATTCTGGTTCGGTCCAGGTTCATGCATAAATCAGCAGACATTAATTTTATTTTTTTCGGCTTACTGACGAATGCATCACATTTTAATGTATCAGCCGAATTTGAAGAGTCCTTATTGTTTATATTGCTACATTCCTCAGCCTCTATTTCATCTTCGTCTTCTGACCAAATGTAATTATTAGCATCTTCTAGTAAAATAAAATTATCTGAAAAAGTGAAAAAACAAAAACAGTTAAACTCTAAGGAAAATTGAATTACACCAAATACGTTAAAAGTGCGACTAAAATAATAATCAATAAATTTGTTTAGTAATTTCTTGTAGAAGAAAAAAGTTTTTCAAAACGAACAAGTGTTGAAAGAAATATACAATGGAACATATTCATTTCAAAGCTAAGGACAAGTTTTTGTATATTCACGCCTGGAAAAAAATTAAATAAATTTTTAAATTGGTTAATATCTATAATGTTTTTTTCTTATTTGAAAATTCAAATAAATTTTCCTATTGTTTAAAAAATGATGGCAAATTTTGTATATGTATGTACAAAAATTACTAGTAAAAAATGATAAAAGATTACTAATTAAATTTTTTTTTGCCAATTTAAAAATTTTTGATAAATGTGGAAAAAAATTGTTCTTCTTGGATTGAGTTAAATGTGCACCCTTTTTGGATGACGTTGAATATGTCGAATCTGAAATTTTATCAGCTCAAACGGAAGAAACATGTTATTATTTTATTTCCATCGAAAAAAAGTTGGTGTTTCAAACGTTTCAAACCCACAACAACAAAAAAAACAATAAAAATTCCCGAATTCCCTAAATTATATAATAAAAAATAATTCTGTTTTTCGAAAAAGCAAAATGATGACATGATTCTTGGGTTTCTTGCACATTTTCAAGCAATTGTAAATTGAGCAAAAAAATGTTATTTCTCATTCATATTTTTGTTCATTACTATAAAATTATATATCTACAATAATTCACCATTCACTCGTTCATTCTGTTAACTTTGAAACGCGTATATTTCCGACAGATTTTTACGTGTTTTTTGTCTCGCGACTGTTTCAAATTTTAGAATTTCGCACAATGTACCTTGAATTACGAATATTAAAAATGTCGTGACAGTTTTACTATTATATCTATAAAAATTGCACAATTGCATGTTGATTTTCGAAAACGTTAATAGTCAGTTTCATTTTTAATAATTATAGATTTGAATATCTTAAATTGTTTGGCTTCAATTTTGAACGTGCAAAATTATATTTTTTACAAATTTTCGAAATCGTAGAATATCAAATTGAAAGACTTCATTGTTGCAGAATTTTAAATTTGAAGGATTTATAATTGAACAGTTTCAAATTAAATGCCTCCAGAATAAATTGAAAAGAATGAAAAAATAAGACAATCATTTGTCAAATTCAAGACTGAAAAATGAGAAGGTTTTAGAACTAGGCATTGAGAATTAAATTTTTTTTTTATTTGGAAATGTTCCAAAATATTGAACATTTTCAAATCAACTTGAAGAGAAACAATTTCAAATTGAAGGCTTCAAATTATGCAATATAAAAAATTGTAGTTCATACTGTATCATTATTCCATTTAAAACCGTAAAAATGACAGTGATTCCGTTCGTTCAAAGTTCGGTTCTAAGTCAACTCTACGAAATTTGTAGTCATTTCAAAAAGTATTGAAAATAATTTCACTGCATTTTTAGATTATCTCAATATAGCTGATCTATTTGATTACTGATTATTTAGAACATTTTATATTTGTATTCAATTGAAAAATATCATTAGGATAATAATTTGTAAATCTTGTTAAAATCAACTTAAAATCACGATTAAAACTCAATTATTTCTGAATAAGTGTCTAAATTGTTGGAATTTTGGTCTATTCGAAAAATTTCATTGAGACAGTTTCGAAATATCTTTGATATCTAGTAAAAATTTTAACTGAAATTTCTTAAGCTATTCGAAAAATAGTTTTTCTATTTTTTGAAAATTTTCAAAATGTCGAAAAGTATATAACTTTTTTCATTTTCATCGAAATCAAAAAGTCATTAGGATACTTTGCAAATATATTTTTGATGAACAAGAATCTTTGACAAAAATTTCCAAAATTCTTAAAAGTTTGTTTTTCTTCAAATTTTGAAAGTGCCGTAAATTTTTTAACTTTTGTCGGAAATATCTGGTAAACGAATTTGACTTCCATCCTGGGATCCTTCAAAAGGTAGCGTACGTAGCTGCATTATTGAGGTAACCACGCAGACATACAAACAGACACCGACAAAATTTTATGATTTTTGGACCCTATGATTGCCGAAACGTAAAGAGCTGTTCAAAAATATAGGTCGAAAATTTGGACGATTACAATACACTCTAATGACTGCAAACGTAAAAATGTATGAAAAATCGAATCAGGACATTTTTAAAAATTGAATTCAGCACAATTTTACGAAAAATATGATAAAGAACCACGGAGGCGTTATTGGCAATGATTTTTACTTCAAAATTCGGATTCACCATTACCAATGAAGTTCACATGAAACTGTGCACTTATGCAGTTTCAAGTGATCTGATAAAATGCAGCCAATCGGTACAAATTACTATAAACATGTTCACTTTTTTCACGTAGAATTTTTGAAATATAGAAGAAGACTTTTGCTAATCCTAAATTTTATATATAATTATATTATATGAATTAAAAAAGTTTATAATAGTTTAATAATGGAAAATTAATCACTCAAAATAACTTACCTTTTGATTCTTCATTATTTTCGAATAACGTCGAAGTATCAATGGGAAAAGCCAAAAATCCGCACCGTCCTTTCTGACGTTGCGCACGTAAGAATTCTTTGTCTTCGAAATGTAACATATCTTCTAGAGCACTTTTATGTCCAATATCAAATAGATTATTCAGTTCATCTTCGAACTCTACTTCTTTGAATAACTGAGTTTCACTTAGTTCTTTTCTATTTGTATTCTTCACGACATTAAACCACTTTGCATGTAAAAGCTCTACTGTCCTAATTGCATCCCTTTTATTATTCGTTTTAATATTCGCTTCATTCCAAAATGCGAAACACTTCTTAATAGTATAAGTTGAACTTTCACGTATACTTTTTTTAAATATTTTGTGCTGCTGGAGAAACACTTGCAACACTTCTTTTTTAGATGGTAACTGTCGTCCGCAAAAATCTGTAGTCGGCGCCCCCACTAAATGCATTTCTACTGAATCATTATTTTGGCGCGTTACTGACATTTTTCGGTCATCCGTACACTTCGAGGGTTTAAGCAAAACTGGATGTAAACGCTGTCAATACTTCACCTGACCTTACCTACCCCAAATGACTATCTTAGAAAATTTGTAAGCCACTTGTCATAGTACACGCCAAAAGGACTGAATATACCATTAAACCATTTCCCTTTCAGGGTAGGCGTGACGCTACCCGATTCGGGTAGTGTTTCTAGGTTTTTCTTGTAGTTACAAATAACTACAAGTGTGGGCTCACCACACCCACGATGTGCCAACAGCACTCATGTCAGTATTCTTGAATGGTCACCCATCCAAGTACTAACCGCGTCCAAGGCTGCTTAACTTCAGTGATCTGACGAGAACTGGGTTTTTCAGCGTGGTATGGCCGTTGGCCATATGATAATATGATAATAATTATGAAATATGACTTTCCGGGAGAAAAAGTCCCTAAGGAGGCTGAGGCGCATTTCAGAGGAGCTATTGATGAGAAAAACGAAAGCAGGTACTCAGGAAAATTGGCCGTACTCTGTAGTTTAATAATAATTCAACTTTTGCAAATTGAAAAATGATTTTACTCATTATAAAAGAACGACTAAGAAACAATAGCATCGAAAACCTGAAAAATATTTTTGTTGCCCTCATCGCCTTTTGTTCGGGGAACTTTACAAATATTACACGATCATGAATAGCTAAATAAATTGTAGTAGTTGATTTAATTTTGTACATATCATTGATTGATAAATTTTGATAAAGCAACTTGTTTTTAAGCACTTTTAAACAATTTAAATACAAATATTTTCTGTTAATCCATGTAAATTTGAATTGAAGTAAAAAAAATAAATTATATTGAATCAATTCTTCAAATAACATTATTAAATGTTTTTAAATTAAAATTGAAATAATATGCAACTTTTCTTTTCCAATATCCGAATTTATGGAATTTCGAAAGTTATGAGTTATTTATGATTTTATGGCGTGTTCGTGCCTTTACCCGGTTCGCCCAGTTCTGCCACTCTCTTTAGGCCCTTTAGGGTCAATTTGTATTTCGAGTTTCCAATAGAATAGGTTCGACTTAGCCGTTTATGACAGTCACCATAAACGCTTCACCTGTATAGCCTACGGGTGAACCTATAGTTAAATTATCAGTTTTTACCCATTTTTCAAACCCCTTTGTTTAATATAAAGCTTTGACCATTTCAGTTGTTCTTTTCAAAATTTATTCTGAGGGGTTTAAAGTATACTCTGTAAAAATTTCACTTCAAACAAACTTCACCAAAGCGTGCAAAGCGTTCACCAAAGTCTGCAAATATTGAAATTTTTGTAAATTTCTCCTTGTTGCAGAATTGTTACACAATATTTCTGAAATATGAAAAGTTGACTAAATACATCTTGAAATCTCGGAGAACAAATAACTTCAACAATGAATAAATTGGTTCATAACTTCTTATGAAAAATTGAACTTGAAAAAAAAGTTGTATTTTTACATGTTAAACTCCATAAGAGGAACAATTGCTTTTAGCAAGCTGAAAAATGAATCTACAACGAAACAAAAAAATAGGCATATTCTAATTTTTCCTAGGCTATACGAATTTTCACGCGCCCATTAACATTTAAACAGTCGCTTTTTTTGGACCACTCTACTGATGAGCGCAGTTTTTAAATATAGCTCCTCTTATTTCTACTTCAAAATAATACAAAATGAATACAATACGATTGAAAATTAAAGATGCATTTTTTAAATTTCTGAACAAATGTTTTAAACATTGATTTTAAATTACATTTTAAACTCAATTTTATGTTAAACTTGAATTTAAAAGCACAAATTGAAGTTATAAAGATAAATAAATATTTAAAGTAGAAATTATACCAAAAATTTCATTTTTTTATCTACCTAATTTCAAATTCAAATTGACAAAAGGCTAATTGAAATTATTTGTATAGTCGATCAAAGTTGGAAATTATAGTTTTAAAATAAATAAAATTCATATTGTATGTTGAAACTATACAACCATGCATTCAATAATTCTTACTAATTTCCAAATTTATTCTTATTATAAAATCGGGAATGTTTTAATTTTTGTAAATAAACAATTTTTACAATATCTATTAATTCAATCTTTAATTATAATAATTATCAATATTTTTAAAAATTTTATTACAATAATAATAGTTTACTATACTACTATTATCAAAAAATATGCTTATTACTTATATATCATGTATATAATGACCCTCACAAAGTGCGACACACATGCGCCGCACATCGTGCCTATCACAAAGTGCGTCGCATATGCCCGGCACGTTTGCTATCTGGGTAGTTCGAGCGCGAACTGTCGGACCCTGGCAGTGAACTTCCTGCTAGATATTATGTAGTCAATCACACACTGAATGCGGGACGCGTACTTTCTTGCCCAATCTATCTTTGTGCTGAGTTGATATATGCATCTTTTGGTTTTATGATCAGGCGTTGGTTTTGTTGTACGGTTTGCATATGTCAAAGTTCTCGCTGCATCATGCACACTGCAATTAATGATCCAGAGGTCGGACTCTTAGGAAAAATCTCCACGAAGCGCGTCATCCAGTTCAGCCAGATCTTTGGGCTTGAGAGAAACCTGGATGTTGATGCTTCTCCGGGTCCGAAAGCATCGTTCTTCGTCTACTGCAGGCATGCCCAGCTAGGGGAAATTTCCGCCGGGGACACATGATCCGCGTCCACCACTTATTCTTCTGGCGAGCGGGAGTGGTGGTAGAGGCTTGCGAGAATCTCTCCTTTGTGACGTCACAGAGGAGAGATTCTACCACCTCTACCACCACTCCCGCAGTAGACGAAGAACGATGCTTTAGGATCTATCGATGCATCTCACTATGTGTGGGGGAATCCTCAAGCTTTCCAGTAGACAGATGATAAGTCTATGAGAGGTTGAATCGAAAGCTTTCCAGTAGTCAATCCAGGCTATCGACAGGCAGCGTTGGTGAACTGCTGCGTCTTTGCAGACGCACCTCAATGCGATGCACGTCAATTAGCAGGTTAATTGAGCAGGTTCTCCCGGCGCGGCATCCTACTACACCTTTCTTCGAGCCGCGTTGTTCGTAAATATGTCCCCACACAGGTTCAACTCTTCGAACAATGCTGTCGTTCAGGATAGCTGTAAAGATCTTATACAGCGTGTTCAGAAAAGTTAATGGCATGTATTTCCTGGGGTTGGACCAGTCGCCTTTCTTCTCTAGGAGTACAGTACGCCCTAAAACCAGCCTCCGAATTTAAATATGAAGTGAAGATGCGGGCCAGATGTTTCTTTGTAGGAGTAAACTTCTTCCACCAGAAGTTCTTGATACCATCCGGTCCTGCATCGAAGACGTTCTTCCTGCCCCTCAGTGCTTCCTTCACCTCTTCGGCAGTGATTGATGGACATTCCTCCTCAGATGTTATGAGGTTGTCGCAAAGCTCCCTGAATCGGACGATATTCTCAATGTCATCCGTCAATTGGTGTTGGACCTCGTAAACCTCTCTCCAAAAACTTTCGACATCCTCGGGCTTGGACGGATTTTTTACAGAAACAGGGAGATCGTTGAAGAGGCGCCATGGGTCGGCAAGAAACTGTTGATTCTCCCTGATCCATCTCTCCTTCTTCTATATTCTCCTTCTTGCGTGAACAAACGCCCGTATTTTGTCAAAAATGTACTGCCTGATTGTCAGCAGCTTTAACTTTTGCAATGTGTAATGGTAGATCCTTAGTTCGTGGGCGAACTTCCGGACCCTTTCCATAAACGGCCTACCAGATTTTATATAGTCCATCACACAATGAACACGGGACGCATCCTGTCTTGCCCAGCCAATCTACTTGTTCAGTTGATGCAAGCTTCTTTTAGTCTTTTGATTCGTCGTCGAACAATTGATGGTCCATAGGTCGGACTTTACCGAAAGATCCTCGCGAAGGATGGCATCCATTTCAACCAGATCTTAGACTCTAAGAATTCTTTTTTTTTGTATTTTAATGACCGTGACAATTTTATTGTAAGTCGGGAAAACCCGGTAATTTTTTTTAGTTCACTGTAGGGCTCAGACTATAAAAACTCAAGACCAGATTACGATCGGGAATTTACTAGAAAAAATCTTGTTCTCAAATGCCTTATTTATAAATAACAAATGTATCGACAAAAAATATCAGAATGAAGGCAGGGAAAAACAGCACAAGAAATTGCTCTGAGTTTTACTTTTATGCTGGCAATAGTAGACACATTTATTGCCTGCTCCATTTTTGGGTTAGTACATTTCAAAGAGTTCCCATCTTCTGATTGGCTGGTAGTAAATCGACGACGTTTAACTCGCATTTTCAACGCATTTTCTCGTATTTTTCAAGGTGCACAAAATTCCTGGATTTCCCGGGTCGCCAGATATCCCGATCCAGCATTTCTTTGTACTTTTGATATAAAAAAATTTCCATGTAAAATATTTGAATTGATTATCTTAATTTATGAACATTTTCAGAAACGTGCGAAAAGAAGCACGAAAACAGCTTCTTGGACTGCCAAGGATTTGAATGCAGCTCTACAAGAATTAGCACAAGGAAAAACGATGACAGCAGTTTCAGCTTTACACG
Source organism: Andricus curvator (assembly GCA_932195095.1). Lineage (NCBI taxonomy): Eukaryota > Metazoa > Arthropoda > Insecta > Hymenoptera > Cynipidae > Andricus > Andricus curvator. Next base: position 23,590 of record CAKNYM010047290.1, on the reverse strand, counting down.
GCGTTCCCCGCACTTCAATTTACAGAAGATTGAAGCAAAAAAACTTTTCCTCGCCAAAGCTTGGTCGAAATTCTGTCTTCACACCGAAACAAGAACAGTGCCTGACTGATTACATTCTAAAAGTTTCGAAATATTGTCCCATGAACACGACACAATTACGGAGAATGGCTTTTGAATTAGCTGAGAAATTGAATCTAGAGCACAATTTTAATAAGGAGATAAGACTTGCAGGAAGGGATTGGTTGACGGGGTTCTTCAAACGTAATCCTGCCGCGGATTTAAAAGGCAAACAAAAGTATTATGAAACAGACATTCACCAAAGTGAAAAGAAAAGTTATTTCTACGATTTTGATGATTTGGTTAAATCTTTTCCATCTCTGGAGTGTCAGTCAGTTGATGTTTAGTTTCAGAATGTGTGGAATCAAATTTGAAGGTTAAGAAGTTCTAATTTATATGTTTTGTTGTTATGTTCGGTTAAACAAATTGTGACGAGCGTGTAATTCAGTTTATATTGTATTATAGTTGTAATAAATTATGTGAAATATCATCTGGGATTTTTCCATTTCATAAGGCTCTTATAGATTTTTAAATAATTCAACAAAGATAAGTATTTCAATGTTGTTGTATATATATAATTAAAATGTTGTCATAAGGACAACCGCAGGATTTCACCGGGAGCGTGTACCATTCCAGAAAATGACACCCGGTCCCGGCGAAACCGCGGTAACGTTTCAGCTGTAAGCACGTCTCAAGACCGTGAGATAGGTGGCTACAATCTACGATAGACTGAATACGATGGTCCAGCAAATGTCTCCTGCACCCTGAGGTCACGGAGCGGCCCAAGGACGACCGCCTTCTGCAGTTCCCCCGCAAGCGTCTCGGCATTTCGTTGACACGCAGGGATGCTTTTCAGGCTATGAACCAGTGAAAGCTTGGCACCTCGGAGAGCACCGATGATCAAGGCGACAAGCGTAACACAATATTCTGGATAAAACCTTCGCAACTTCCTTAACTCCCTTCGCTCTTTCTTTTCATTATTCTTGGCTGTGATGTTCTTGTCGGCTGGTGCCGAAAATATGATAACATCTGTGGAAGATGGCGTGCATCTTCTTGTCGAGAAGCTGTTGGTGGAAGTTTTTCTCCTGTGCTTTCTTCATCTGGGAGTCGATGTCATTTCCATGGATACTAGGTGCTCTCAGTGAGACCTTGCGCTGGTTGTTTTACCTATTTTTTAATTATATATATATGCAAACACAATACTAAAATCGCGATTGCTATCTAGAAAAATCAAAGTAAGAATTTACAAAACAATAATAATGCCGGTCGTCGTGTACGGGTGTGAAACGTGGGCGCTGACGAAAGGAGAGGAGCATAGGTTTAGAGTTTTTGAAAATAAAGTACTTAGAAAAATCTATGGTCCAAAGAGGGACGAAGAGACTGGTGAATGGAGAAAACTACATAATGATGAGCTGCACGCTCTCTACGGGTCAGCAAATATTAATAGAGTAATGATAGCGCGTAAATTAAGATGGGCGGGGCATGTAGCAAGAATGGGCAATGAAAGAACAGTGGCGCAAGTTTTAAGAGGGAAACCGATTGGTAAGAGACCTCTAGGCAGACCGAGAAACAGATGGGAGAAAAAAATGTAAGGGATGATCTAAAAGAACTAGGACATGATTACTTCAACTGGATGGAGGATGCACAGGATAGAGATGTGTGGCGGTTTCGGGTAGATGAGGCGATGAACTCTCGAGTTCGAATCGCTAATCGATAATAATAATATATATATATACACACATACATACATACATATACTGTGTGATATGTGAAAGCTTTTGAATGATAAAACTTCTTTCAAAGTAAATATAAAAATCTCTTTAATTTATAGATTTTAAATTTCAAAAATCAATTTAATAGTTCAATTAAATTTTAATCTCGCAGCTCCGTCATAACTGAAGTTAATAATGCTATTTGTTTTTGCTTTCGCCTCTGGTTTTGTTGTAACATTTTTATTCGATTAGAAAATTCCTCTCGTAGGATTTTTTTTTGTCGGCGAATTAAAAATTTTCACAGGTGAGACGAACATTCCAACGTCACTTTGAGGTCTCCTTCTCTTTGAGTCGAACAAAATTCGCTTAAGCAGCAACCCCTCTTTGAAGAATACGGTGCTATTATTTTAAAACAATGTTGAAATAAAAATCATGTTAAGATTAGTGTACGGAAATAGTAACATACGCGTAGACATTTCCCTCGTCGCAGAATTATTACCCATTTCTGAAAAGTATTATTTAAAGTAACTTATTAAATATTGTTATTTTCATACAGTATTCTGTGAATGAAAAGCTTTCTATATAACTCTTGACATTAAATCAAATAAAGTTTCACAATCGAATTTCGATGATTATCTACTGGTTGCTTTCAAAACCTTGCAAAACTTGAAGCTTAGATATTACTTACGCTGATGTATTTTTGTATTCAATTCACAAACGTCCAACAAAACTTTTTCGGGAACTATTTCTTGTGGAATTTCTAGCACTATAAGTTCAGGACTATCATTTTTGTTCACCAAATTGCGCTTCAGTCCATGCTCAGATCCATTTGAAGAATTGACGGAGTTTATATTGTTTTCTAATTCCATAAAAGATTCTGATGAATTTGTCTCATTTGTTTTTTTTCGTCCCTTCAAAAATGCATAAATTCAATGCAGATGTTTGAGTCTGACTCAAATTGATCTGCACATTGTTTAAAGTTAAAATATTACTAACCGAAGCCAATATCATTGTTTCACAATAAATCCTTCATTTAAAGCTAATTAAATTTATGAGTAAGCAAATAAATTGTACATACAGAAGGAATAGCATTACCTCGCTGTCTTACACAACTAAGGGAAGTTCCATAAACCATCTCCTCCTACATCTACTCCCGCACTGTCTGCCCATTCCTTTTATCGAACTCACTCACCTGGAAACCTTGAAATATTATGGCATAATAATACATATGATAAACAAAAAAATCTCTTTTAGATTGCACCCTGGTAAGAATTTTTGAAAGGAAATTTCGGATAGGTTTGTGTACGATTTTCTTTCCGAGATCTGCGTCTGAAATTTTCCGTGTCTATCAGAAATTTGGTGCTAATTTTGACTGAATAATTGAAGTTTGTTATATTGATTTTTTATCAGACACTTCCGAAAGAATCGGATGCAGATCTCGGAAAAAACGCCCTTGAAAAATGTCTGCCAAAATATTAAAGAGTATATTTAATTCAGTAATGAGGAATTAAAGTTATTGCCAAAAACATTGAGTGGCATGCCCAAGGTAGTAATTTCTGATAGAAAGTGCTTTTCGAAGCTATCCAATCGTTTCTATTTCTTTCCAAATGGTGCATTTATACGGTCATATGTCCGTCCGATCGGTGCAGACAGAAAAGTCATAAGAGTAAAAGAGATAGAGAGTACTATTCGTCCAATTTTCCGCTCTCTATCTCTTTTACTCTTATGGATTATCTGCCCGCACCGGTCGAACGGTCATACGTCCGTATAAATGCACCATTTGGAAAGAAATAGAAACGAGTGGATAGCCCAGCTAACACAGTTACTAGTCCGAATAGTCACATAATTGTAACAAGATTAAAAAAACCAGTCACTGGTGACTTCCATGCTGGTCACCCAGTGACAATATATTTCCCACTCAAAGTAGTAACAAA
>CAKNYM010047290.1:6322-19487 GCA_932195095.1 Andricus curvator | reverse complement strand
ATGTGATCATTCAGGAACCTTTCAGGATGGTAACAGGTTAGCTGGGAGCTTCGAAAAGCACTTTCTATCAGAAATTACTACCTTGGTCATGCCACTCAATGTTTTTGGCAATAACTTTAATTCCTTATTACTGAATTAAATATACTCTTTAATATTTTGGCAGAAATTTTTCAAGATTTTTCAAGAGCGTTTTTAAGATTAAATACCCGGTTCCGTATAATGCAAATACTTCATTATAAATCGCTTTTCCGGTTCCTTTTATTTCTTTGAAAAAATATATTTTTCCTTGTCGTACTTCCCTGGGCGTTTACGATATTAGTGCTCAGAGCGCACTCTGAGTTCAAAGGGGAGCTCAACCTCTTTATAGGATATAATCTGACGGTCATGCAGTCTCATGAATTTCATTGGTTGAGCTCCCCTTCGAGCTCAGAGCGCGCTCTGAGCACTAATATCGTAAACGCCCCCTGTAAAAAGGAGAGCATTAAAGTGGATTATATGGCATTGAAAAAATTGTACATTTTAATGCCTATAAATCAACACAAATTCCGTTTTTGTCCGAATGTTGATTTAACGGCATTCGAATGCATGATTGTATTCGATATATCCAGTCGGAAAAAGCATATTAAATGGCATTCGACTTATTTGGTAATTCAACAGCATTGAACGGCATTAGTTCCATTCTATGCCTTCGATCGCTGAAGGCATTGCATGGCATTAAACTGATACGGGCATTCAAGTGCATTTAATGGCATTAAATCAACGGCATCACAAAGAAGCCACTTTAATGCTATAATTTTTTTGTGTGATTCAAAATTATTCGAGCGGAAACTGTCTAATGCCATGAAGCGCATTCGGACAAAAACGGAATTTGTTTGTATTTATAGGCATTAAAGTGTACGATTTTTTAAATGCCATATAATCTACTTCAATGCTCTCCTTTTTACAGGGTTATTAAAGGTGACTTCCACATCTTTCATACTTTTCCTCGCCTTTCCTGTCCTTTCTTTACAGACAGAAACTATACGCAATTCACCATTTATAGGGTGACCAGGCGTCTCGGTTTTCCGGGACATGTCCCGGTTTTTAGGTCTTTTGAGAAGCGTCCCGGTTTGTAGTAAAATGTCCCGGTTTTTGTCGAAATACCGAAATTGAAAAAAAAAACATTTTCCTACTGCTCCTTTTTTGCGAAAAATAATAATAATTATTCTTATTATAAATCTTTATTGAGTTCGTAACAAGAAGGATATGTACATGGCAGTCAGAGTTAATATAAGAACCCAAAGGGCGAAGTACAGCTTAAAGCTGCTTAAATAACAAGTTTCCTTTATTTACAACATAGTCAGTAGTTACCGCCTGCAAATTACTGTTCAGAATTCACGACCCTACGACTTTTATACTAATATGCTTTTCATAAATATAAAAAAAAGACGTGAGCAACCACTGTTAAATCAATTTTTCAGGAATTCATCATTTGTTTGATACAAAATTTTGAAATACAATTTTTTTCCTGTTGAAAATTTTTTCGAAAGTTTTTTTCATTTTGCGATTTATTGGGGGGGGGGGGGGGGCGGAAAATATGTGTCCCGGTTTGGTGAAACAGAAATCTGGTCACCCTAACCATTTAAACTCGTATCAACTTATCAGTCTTAAAATTGTGCAAATTCTGAAAATCAAGAAAAATAAACACAAAGATCACTGATAATATCCCAGCGCAGCGTGCAACCAAAGATATTTCTTTGGTACAACGTACAGCATAAATAAAGGGACCATATTTGAAACGCACAAGTGCAGGACGCTGACAGTAGGATTGAGGGAGGGGGGTTCAGATTCAATGTTGAAATCTCAAATTTGATTAGTCGAGAACCTAGAAAGAAACTCAGAAACGTCGAAGTAGGAAAAAACCCCTTTTGCGGGACGTTTTGCAAAAAAAATCGTCTTTTACCGGACGTTTTGCAGGACATTTACCTTCGCAGGACACATTGCTCAAATGCGGGACTGTCCTGCGAAATACAGGACGAATGGTCACTTTAAGCATATACAACATAATTGACAATCAATCATTCATTCATCCACTGTAGCCGCCATATTCCTATTTTGAATTTCGACCAGTCGAGTCGGCTTTCAAAGGCTTTCACGTTTCGACAGTTCGAACTTCTTTTTTTCTTTGGTGATTTTCTTTAGCACTAGCAGTGCTGCCAGGTGACAAAAAAAAATAGATCTTCAGCTATCCCAGTTGTTTCCTCAGAAAATCTTCAGACCAATTCAAAAAAATTCTTCAGATTACTTCAGAATTTCTTCAGATTTCAAAAGTCAATTTTTAAAATAATTAATAATACTATTATTAACTATGCAAGTTGTAATAGCTATTTGAGTTGTAGTACCACGTTAATCGTATAAATTTTTATGAAGGTAACTACGAAATATAAGAAAATTATTGTACACAACGTACACTATGTGAGACATGCACACAAAGCTCTCGAAACCTACCTCACGCGCAGTTCGGTTTTGCAAACACACAATTAGTCAAAATACCTAGAAATGTCAAATACGCAAGAATATTTGTGGATACTTTAAAATATTAGTGTACGTATTCTCAAGTAGCATAATATACCAATTTTATTTTTTAAATCGTGCAGTAAAAGATATTTAACCATAAAAATGATATTTTAAATTACTTTTTTTGCCCCAAAAGTAACGAAGTATTAAAATATATTTTTCAATGTTTACATTGCGTATGAACTTATAAAACGCGAAGCCAGACAACGCGGCATAGCTTATGTAAGTGTAAGTGGAGTGATTGGTGTTTAGCGTGCGATAGGCGAGCGGTTCAAATTTAGTTGTGCCCAAGTATATATCTCTCACATCTTTCTAGGGGTTCACATGCCACTAAAGCGTGAGAGGTTCTAAGCATGAGGTGTATGAGTAACTATAATATTACTAGGTGAAGAATAAAGAGGTAACAGAAGCTCAGTGTTGCCAGATCCCTGCTTAAGCGAGTCGCAGGTTGGGTGTGCCCGAGTCGCACGAAAATCGCGCACGCTCGAATAGCCCAAAATCGCGCACTTTTGGCTTGAAGTAGCCCAAAGTAGTGACTTTCACAATTTCGTTCCGAGGAAAGGGGGACGGTGTGGTTTGAGAACCAGCAAATATGTTCCTCTGTTCGTTGAAACGGGGACAAGCCCACAGAATATGATTAATATCCTCGTCAAAGTCTCCACAAGGACAATTCCCAGATTCTACCAAATTCTTTAAGGCTAAGCTACTGGCGAGAGCATAATGGTTACTCCTAAGGCGTGAAATATTGACAATATCACTTCTTTTATCATATTGAGACTTAAAAACCCTTTTTAAGTCAGTATTAGACAGATTGTGCAGTTTATCAGAAATATATTTATAAAAGTCAGTACAAGGGATTCTGATCTCTAAAGGAGTACCGGTAGTTAGAGCAAACCTGGCGAGTTTGTCTGCAACTTCGCTTCCAAAAATACCTTTATATTATTATTTGCTGCATAAGAAAGAAGGTTTCTGACTTTGTAGATAAGGAAGTTTTTCGTTTCTATGTGGTTGAAGTTCAAGCAGACAGATAATACGCTGCGAGTGTCAGAGGCTACTGTGGCGGGAGATATTTCTCTTTCTATGATAATATCCAAAGCTTCAGAGATAGCAATAGCTTCAGCGGTAAAAATGGAGGAATGGTGGAAAATTTTATATTGTTTTAAAATTTGGAGAGGAGGACATGTAATTCCAATTCCTATTAATAGAGTAACTTCGTTCTTGGAGCTGTTCTGTGTAAAAAATAGTTTCGTTTTCAAGATTGTTTTTTATATAGTGATTAAAATCTAGATTTGGAGAAGGGCTGTCCATCAGCATTTCACCGATTTGTAGGTTAATGTTAGGAGTTTCAAATTCAAGGGAGTAATCGAAGAGATAATTGATGGGAGTATATGAATACATGATTTTGGGTTCAAATTCATTGAGGTAAATGTAAGCGTTTAGTAAAGAGAATGATACGTTCCCGGGGTGCTTATTTGACAAGAAAAGTATCCTTCGTTATTATTTTTGGTCGCCCCAAAAGAGGCCATTGATTTTATTACTAGGTGATGCTAGTATTTCGCCTCTCTCCCTTGAGGCGGAATTTGTCTTCCTCGTAGAGGCTCCAGGCATATGTATCCCTGTGTCTGGAGAAGCCAAGCGTCTAAGTTTCCCATACCCTTTGGCAGGTTTTGCTGGCTAGTCGGGGGCGGAAGGAAAGTCCTCTTTCCCTTGGCCTGGAGACACAACTTCCACAGCCCAGATAACAATGTGAAACGCATATGCGACTCACAGTGCACGCACGCATGCGGATTAATCCGCACGCGTGCGTTCACCACGGATGACAGATGCGTCCTCATATGAGACGCATATCGCTCGCACGGTTGATTGTCGCATGCGTGCGTGTGAAATGCGAGCATCGTGCGACTGTACCCTGAATCCTAAAATACTATTTATATATTTAAGTATACACTGTCCGAGTTATTCTAAGTTATTTAAAATGTTATATTTCTATAACATTGATAGTGAGCACGATATATTATAATGGCACGATAATATAAGAAAAAAGAAGGTTATGTTTGTACACTGATACCTACTCTGCATTGATATCAACGCTGCTGTATGCTACACTCGATCGTATCCAATAAGCATAAACACCTAAAAACACTTCACTTTAAAATTATTTCCGAAAACAATACCGAGTAAAACGAGGAAAACTATAAACAAAGCGGTAAACGCGGGCTGATGGTGGGAGACTGCGGAAGACAGAGCGGGGAAACAAACTACGAGGGCGCGCGACGGCCATCATCATTTCAAAGATATCGTTTTCAAAAACTGAGCGCCCTCTTTAAACTTCTTATCTCAACTTGAAAGTATTAACATCATTATAAAATTGATTAAAATTGATTAGAAAATTAAAGATGTATTAAAGTATTAAAAAAATAAGTACTCAAAATTAGGAAAATTCGATTAAACATTCAAGTTGGGCTTCTGCAAATACTTCAACAAATTTCTAAACAGTGATTCTAAATTTTATGCAATTAAAATTACAAATTGCAGTTATAAAAAATTAAGAGCATTTCATGCGCTATTTGAAATTAAAATTCAAAATAGGAATTTTCAAAATATTATTTAAATACAAAATAAATATTTTTGATTAATTGTAACTGTTTAGATAGCCGAATACGGTTTAAAATTAAGTTTTTAAATGAATAAAATACGTCGAAGATATTAAATTAGTACATTCATGCGTTTTAGGCAGCCTATTTTCATGGAGCAAACTTTCAGAGTTCAAAATATTTTTTCTTACCACATAACTCCGATTGACTTCGTCGTTTTCTTGCCTCGAAATTTTGTTTTTTGTCGAAGTTAATTTTCCAGCTAAACAAAAGTAAGAAAGAAATTTTCTTTTTAATTTCGCAAAATATTATAAATATAAATATATATATTAGAAAAAGTTAGAAAAAGTATTTGGAAATTTTTCACATTTTGTTCCATGAAAAGGCGGACTAATAATTTTTATTATTTTCTTCATATGATACAATTTGTAATATTCCAATTTTGATAAATAAAAAATATGAAGGATCTAATTAGATCATTATTATGGAATTATTATCTACATGATGAACGTACGCATGCGTCGCAGACAGGATGTCATACGCAGTCATACGTGAAGTACGTCGTGATGGCGATATGAGACGCATTACGCACGCACTCTACCTACCCATCACAGCATTGCGACAGGTGATGGCGGCATACGTGCGTTATGACTCGCACAGCGTGCCTCGCACGCATGCGAGTACTGTGCGTTCCACGATTGTTATCTGGGAGGTTTCCTTTTTCCATGTGTCCTTTAGGGCTTCTTACCCCTCATGCGGTTTAAGAACGAAAGAAGGTCTTTCGCTCCAAGTTCGCGGGATATGCGAGCCCTATTGGTGCCGTCCTCCGCAAGTGACTGGTGTTGACCGCTTCTTGCGAGTTAAATTGTTGAAGGTCCTTATAGAAGTTCTCGTTGGGGCAAGTTCCAGCCGTCTGCGGCCGGCGCATGCCGAGATTCGTGGTCCTGATGAGGAAACGGTACCGGTCCCGTAACTTCCTCCTCTCTACTTCCACTGGGTTCTCTCGGCGGATTATTACCTCGGCGAGCGGCTTCCGGGTTGATGGATTGTGTCCGTCCGGGGTGGGATCGGGAGGGTAATAAAATACCCCCCGCTCGAGAGGCAGGTTGATCACTAAGGATCTATCCTGGTCAGCTCTTACTGGAAACAGTGTACGTCTTGTTTGGGCAAATTTCGACCAAACCGCGCGGCGGGCGACTCGTGCCTTCCTTGGGCTGACCGATCCTGGTGGTAAGGGAGCGAACGTCCCGAGTGGGGAGCGAATGTCTCCAGACACCGACAATGGTAAAACGTATGCCCCTTCGGAAGAGGGGCCGATGTTGGTGACGACTTTGGAATTGTTGCCGTTTCCAAGGTCTTTGGAATTGTTGCCGTTTTCAGAGGCTTTGGAATTGTAGACGTTTCCAGAGTCCTTGGAATGTTTGCCGTTTAGAGTCGTCGGAATGTTGGTCGTTTCCAGAACCTTTGGAATGTTTGCCGTTTCCAAGTGTCCGGCCTCCTGGCAGGGACGGAATGAGAAGCTCGGTGGTTTCCTGGGCTTGTAGTTCAGCTTCGCGGAGTCGTCGTATGGCCCGGGCCTTCTTTCGTTTCGGATTCAGTCCCATCCGAGTTTCAGGCGTTCCAAGGTAAGTGATTGAGTATCGAAGTACAAGATCGTATTGCGTTCAACGGTGGAGTGCAGAGACTCCCAAGAAGTCTCGGTTGGAAAATTAAAAGAATGCTACCCGAGGGTCATCACATTTAATCTCCTTCCTTGAGTTCAATCGAGTACCGAAGTACAAGATCGTGTTGCGTTCAAACAGAGACGGTTTTGGATTTTACAAATCTGGTCATAGGATTTAGATTTATAGATCGTTAAGGCTTGGCATCCATACTCAAGGAAGCTTCTTATAAGAGAGTGGTAGAGCATACGCAAGGTTCTAGGGTGGGCCCCCACCAAGTTCCTCCAAGGAATTTAATAATATTAATGACTTTTTTGGTTCTTTCAATTAGCCGCGTAAAATGGGGAACCTAGGTTAATTCACAATCAAATGTTACTCCCAGGAAGACGGCTTCATACGAGAGGGAAATTAGCTGATTATTTAATAAAACGTGGGTCGCATGAGGGATCCCACATAACAATGCGTGCGACGCACGTCACCCGCATTTCGTGATTCTCATACAATGCGTGCGAGAACGCGTGCATCTCGCCAGCAATATATGATGGTCACTTAGCTGCGAGCGTTATGAGTCGCATTTCGCTAGCACGGAACATGGGCACATGCTGCGAGCTTTATGAGTCGCATGTCGTCATCATGAAGATGCGTGAAAATTAACGTATATTTTAAAAATTTCTTAATCAATTGAATTCATTTTTCAACTTGTTTTTAAATTACATACATTGGTATGAATTAAAAAATTTCAATAATTCTAATGGCAAATAAATTTCAAGTGAAATTTATTTTTTCTTTGCACTTTTAATTTGTAATATTCCGGAAATTTGGGGTGAATTTGTATATTACCGAAAATTTCCAGAAATTCAAGGTATCCAAAGCTTTTTGGAAACAATCCGAAAATTTCAAAAATGTCCGGAAAATTGCTAAATCTCCGGAAATTTATGGAAAATTGCTCAATTTCCCAAATTTTCGGAAATTAATGGAAAATTGATAAATGTCCCAAATTTCTGGAAAATTGATCAATTACCGAAAATTTTGAGGTATCCAAAAATTTCCAAAAATTTTCGGTAATTTATAGGTAATTGATGGTAATTTATCAGTCATTTATGGTAACTTATCACTTCGAGTTTGTCCAATCACTATTCACTACTCACAATCAGTCTCTGAAGCGTCAAATCATAATGAAGTGAGGTTATTATTCCAGCAGTCGTGGAAAGTAAATCTGAATCGAAATGCGCAAGCGCAACAGCAAGAAAAAGTAATCTCGCTGGAACTGCGCAATCGCAGCAGCTAGAAAAAGTAATCCTGCTCAAAGAGCGCAAGCGCAGCGTCTAGAAAAAGTCTTTTTATAACTGCTTTTTACCACGGCTTTGGAATTGGTCACATGCCGCACGCAATACATGCCTCGAAAAGCGAACATTTCGTGCGTGCGTTACAAAAATTTAATTTATGTTAACATAAATTTTAATTTCCGACATCAAAATCACATAGAATTAGTATATGTGCGAATTTGAATATTTGTAAAACGCGCGGATCAGTGGCGCGTCGTGTAATATATATTATCTCCGTCTCCGTTCGTCAGGTTCGTTTTCCTTCTACACGACAATCTACTGTTCACACACGCTATCAACTTGATGACGCATCTTTTGGCATCTGTCGAAGAATTTTACTATCGTGTTTTATCGTGTTTTATATCCGGCATTCCGAAAATTAATAGACTTGTGGTAAGTGCAATCGAAAAAATATATAACCAGTAAGTAAACCTAACCTATCTTTTTTATGGTAAAGCAAAATAATTTACTTACTTTTCCCAGATTTTACGACCGACAAAATGGGCTCTTTGGTCTATATGTTATATAACGTAGGGCTGGAGACGCATCCGTGAGGGAGACCTCTTTGGAATTCATAGGGGCCCTTATTTGAACCGTTTACTTAGAAGAAGACGTTTCTTTCTGTAGTCAGATTTACAAAGAACTTACATATCTTCCAGGGAACACCCACCTCTCGCATGTCATTAATTAGAATGGTCGGGACCACCCTGTCATAAGCCGCCTCTACATCAAGAAATAGAGCAGTCGTGTAAAAATCTTCTGCAAAGGAGGTACGGATTTCTGTCGATAAGGTAGCCAAATCATCAGCACAGGATCGATTTTTCCTGAATCCAAATTGCGAATTGTGTGAGAGCATATGGTTTTCCAACCACCAGTTCAAACGGGTTGTGGTTAATCTTTCAAGAAGTTTCAGGAAGCAGGAGGCAAGTGCAATAGGCCGGAATTTACCCGAGTTCGGTTTAGGAATGAGAAAGACTAAGTATTTACTCCATGATTCAGGGAACGAGCCTTCATCTAAAATTAAGTTATAAATTATTAGGAGTTGGTTGAGGATATTTTCTGGGAGGTTTTGAATGATTTCATAATTAATTTTATCTAAACCTGCGGAGGATCTAGTTTTCGAGTTTTTAATAGCCCGTTTTAATTCTTGAAGCCTAAGAGGCATAGAGAGAAGATGAGAAGCTAGGGTCTCTACAGAGGGAGGTCGAGTATCTGCGAGAGGTAGAACAGGAGGTAGATCATTTGGAGGAGAGCTAAACTCATAGAATGTGTCAATGAACTGTTCCATCTTTTTTGTGGTTTCTATGTTAGCCAGTGAGGTATTTGGTGAACGAAAGGTCAAAAGTCTATGTCTGAAACCTAAAATCTTTTTCCAACCATTAGAAGTCTTAGAAGTGGAAGATAATGATACGCAATAAGATCTAAATCCTAATATTTTGGGTTTTTAAAGGTTCGCTTTGCAGTAGCTTCAAATTTGTGGAGATATAGAAAATTTTCGTAAGTACAATTGTGCCGGTATCTACCAAGTTTGGCCCTCTTCAGTCTCTCAGACTTAGTGCACTCCTCATCCCACCATGGAGGGGAATTTGGATAATCTCGCTTAGGCTTACTTTCGATTTTAGGTCCAGCTTTGTGAAGGGCATTATCTATTAGTTCAAAAAGATTCAAGTAGGCTTGAAGAGCCGAAAAGCGCGTGCCATCAGGTTGTTTATTATTAAATTTTTCTCCTTCAAGGGCATCATGAAAGATCACTGCCCATTTTGTCCTGTTCGACTTTCCAGGAGCACAATGGACCTAGGTTACTAGAAACTATATTAAGATCTACTGCTGATTTAGCTTCGTTAATTTGGGTAAAACGTGTAGTGGAACCATCGTTTAAAATATTAAATGTAGAATCTTCAATAATCTTACACAGTGTATTACCACAGGGAGAGGAATGGTCACATTCCCAGGATTGATGATGACAGTTGAAATCTCCTCCTATAATAATAGAAGGGAAATGATCCGAGAAAGAATCGAAGAAAGGTTCCCAGTTAATGCTGTTATTTGGAGCTTTAGGATTTATGTACACATTAACTATGAGGAGGTCACCCCAGTTAGATGGGATGGAGAGAGCCAACGTATAAAAATGCTCAGGAACTTCATAGACATGGTCTTGGGAGAAAGGAATGTCTTTTCGTATTGCCATCATCAATCCACCGCCAATACTATTGGGGCGATCTTTCCGAATTATGTTAAATTTGTTTAGGAAGAAGTTATTTTTGTTCTGAAGCCAAGTTTCATTCAATAATACGACAAGGTAGTTATGCACTATTCTTTCTAGGTTACCTTTTTAATTTATAATACCATGACAATTCCATTGAAGAATCCTTAATTCCTTGAGGTTACCCATCGAATGTGAAAGAGGAAGATCTCGTATTATTAGAAGCAAGATATACAGGAGGCATTCAAAGTTTATAAATTGTTTGTTAACTGGAGTGTGGATATTCGTATTAGTTAGGGAACTGATTGATTGTTCGAGGCTGACGTTTTTAAAGAGGGAAAGGATTGGAGAGAAGCTTTGAAGCAGGTCCATTAAAGAAGAGATCATATTTGAGAGATTTTCAGTATTGATAGTTGGAGGCAGGGGAGTAGGGGATCTAGAAGGGCTGGGGAGGGGGTTAAGGAAAGAGGGGGCGGGGACGAATGACTCCAGGGCATGGTGGGTTTATTCATTGTGGGATTGTTGTGTTGATCCCCACGGTTTGATTTTGTAAGGATGAGATCAGAGTTTTGGTTTACATCACCTACGGAAGGGAAATTAGAGGAGTTGAAGTGTACGCCAGTGGAGCCTTGGGATGAGTTTTGTTGAGATGGAGCTGAGTGCACAAGATTTGCAATATCACCAGGAGAAGGACGTTCTCGATTATATAAGAAGGCTGCGGATTTAATACCAATGTTACGATAGGCTGCAATTTACCGGATATCTTGTTCAGCAAGGAATTTGGGGCATTTTTTATCACTGGCCCAGTGGGGGCCATTGCAGTTTAGACACTGAGGGGGTTCAGACGCTTTAGGGCAGATTTGTCCCTCTTCGTGACGCTTTCCACCACAATATAAGCATCGTGGGTTTTTGCAGATATTCTTTACATGCCCATGTCTAAAGCAACCATAACATATCTTTGGTTGGGAGACATAAGGGTCGACTCAACAGAAGTAGAAGTAAAGTTTGATGTCCTAGGGAAGTATTTGTCCGTCGAAGGTCACTAGGACTGTGGTACCAGGAATAGGTTTACCCTCTTTGTCCTTCCAGTCAAATCTTTTAGCCTCGAGAATGGGGACGGGGCTGATGGCACACACCTTCAATTCTTCCATGGTCAGATCAGTTGGGACACCTCTAATGATACCCATACGCGTACCTCTAAAGTTATGAATGAAAGCTTTAAGGTTAGGGTTCATCTTATCTAAACTATCTACAATTCTATTGGCTCATGAGCCGGATTTGCAAAAAATTGTGGTTCTACCTGGACCTTTCTTTTTACATTCAGTAACTTCGTCTTTGAAGTTCTTGTGCAAGATTTTGCCTAAAGAAAAGGTCTAAATAGGAGGGTTACTGATCGATTCTATTTCTACAGTGAAATGACCCTTATAACTTGTAACTGTTTCTCGGTTTAGTATTCACGTGGTTAGAGGGAGAATTATTCAGTTCAGTATGTCTGGATTTAATTGAGTTATCATGCTCTCGTAAGCCAGGCCTTTCCAAGTAGGGGAAAAATGCTTATTTGCCAGATGGGAATTTAACACCACCACCGACCTCTAGTCATTCAACTTCACGAGAGCGACCACCCCCCAAGCCTCTGGAACTGAGAAGAGGGAAGTGGTGGTGGAACTCGAACATGTGGCGAATGAGCAGTTTTCCCCTACTTGGACAGGCCTGTCGTAAGCCTTCAGCCGGTCTTTTGACAGGAGCCTTGACGAGTTTAGACTGATCCTTAAGTAGGACAGACGTTGAAATATCCGTATCCATGAAAGTAGGGTTATATTTCGCGAAACCAGATTCTAAGGGCCGATTTCACCAACTCTGATTAAATACGTGGTTAGCTAATCATGATTATTCTTTAATCGAGGCTTTAATCATGATTAAATTGTAACGCGTTCCACCATGGACATTTTAACTCTGATTAGCTAATCATATAACCTTCTCGTGGTAACTCTGATATTCCCTTGTAACAGCAATTCTGATTGGCCGCTACAAGAAGAACGCTTAAGTTCTTCGTAATTGGAACACAAGTAATTGGAACACAATTTATACTTTACGTACGCCTCATCAAAGATATTTTGGCTTCATAGTTTCTTTCATCTACATATTTATAAAAATAAAAGCTTAGATATAATAAAACTTATTATAAAAATGATCCACATTCGTTCTGAACATGCTCCAAATGCTAAAGTGCAAACTTCGATTTGGAGGTTCTGTTCTGCCAACCAGCGTTAATCGCCGATCAACTCCGTTAATCGGCCAAAATCAACCGGTTAAGTTAAACGGTGATTAACTCTCTTTAATCATATTTTAGAAGATGGTGGAACGCAAGGTACTGATTAAATTAGAATAATCGAGGATTAACATCTTAATCAGAGTTGGTGAAATCGGCCCTAAGTCTGCATAATTCTGATTATTCTGTGTGGAGGCCATCTCTAAGAGAAGCTCTCGTTGAGTTTGATCAAGAACCTCCTCATTTATCTCGTCTATTTCGACATCGCCATCAATAGACTTCGGATGGCCAAACGACCCCACCCAGCGGAACATTTATTATAACATTGTTACAATCATGTGCCATAACAATTACAGAACATAAAGGTCACACTGTTCTGTAACGCTGTTACTGTAAGGATACGTAACAGTTCTGGAATTCTGTTATGTAACTAATATAGAACAGAGTTATAGAACTGTTATGTCACTAGAATGTCACAGGTGTTCCAAGAACGGAACATGAAGGTCATATTATTCTGTAACGCTGTTACTGTAAGGATATGTAACAGTTCTAGAATT
>CAKNYM010047288.1:102138-125204 GCA_932195095.1 Andricus curvator | reverse complement strand
AACGTCGGCAACATTCATAGTTTCGCACACGATTGAAACCCGAAAAAGGTTTAATTTAACATTTTTAATTTATTACAATGGATCGTCGTGAAAGCATTAAATCTATTAAGGTAACAAGCTTTCTTAGAAAAGCAATTAGTTACTATAAAATAGGTTGGTAAATTGCAAAAGTGACTTTATTGAAAAATATCAGTCTCTATTTGAGGTCAAAAGATTCAAAATATTTTAAGAAATTGAATTTATTGAATTGATTTTAGACCAAAAAACTCGAATTTTCTATATTATTATTGTTGTTGACTTTTCTTATGCAGGGTGTCTACTCAAATCCTCTGAAAGAATTCCCTGACAATTCCAGGTTTTTTCCAGGTATCATTTCTCATAGTCCGCAGTCATTAAAATATTTCGCATTTCTTAAAACGAAAAATTACATTACAAAATATGTACATATATGTATCAGCACCATTGATTAATTAAATAATTAAATAATAATACTAGAAACATAATGAATCATTTCTTGAATTTGTCCCTAAAGTTAACTAAAATGATGCATCTTCAATCCAAAAAATAAATTCGTAACCAAATAGTTGAATTTTCAACCCAGTAGATGAATTTTCTACCTAAAAAAAATACAAATTTTTAACAAAAAAGGTGAATTAGTCACCAAGAAGATAAATATTCTGCAACAAAAGACAAAGTTTCAACACAGTACAGAAATTTTCAACTGAAGATGATAAATGTTCAACCAAACTTGGAATAGTTAAATAATTTTCATTTGAAAGAATAATTCAAGTTTTTTCCAAAAATTCGTTCCACTTTCAACTAAGCAGTTGAATTTTGAACTAAAAAAGGTTTTTCAACGGCTCTTCAAGATCAGCAAAAATGTTGAAAATTTTACCAAATACTTATATTAGAAGAAGAATTCTGGGACCAAAGTCAAATGAACAGGATAATTCTAGCAAGAAATGATTGAAATGCCCCACGAATTTCACATTTTTCGGGTTTTTTTTTTCTATGAGGTATTCATCTTGAAAAATATGGAAAACCTCTGAAGTATAAAATTATTTGTCATATCACAGGATCCAATATCCATATGTAGAGAGAAGCTCTAATTTTTAACAGAAATAGCAAAAATTAACCGTTTCTGCTCAATTTCATCATGAACATAAGTGTCACATTTTTCTTACTCTTGAACTTTAAAAATAAAATTTTGATTAAAAAACAAAATACAGTCGAACTTCGATAACTCGAACTCCGATAACTCGTATTTTTGATAATTGGAAGTTTTTGCTCATTTCCGGCCACAAGTCCTATCTTTCCCTTGGTGGTTCGAGTTATCGAAGTTCGACTGTAATTTAATACATTTATGTGATAATATATTTATGTGACAAGCATGTCCAGAAAACGCGGTAAATGAAGCCTCATACATTGAAAATTCGAATCAATTCCAAACAGTCGAATTAAATTCTACCTTGCTACATTTTTCATCCGGAAACACCTTGAAAATGTATTTTTATTATTTTTTTTTAATGGTAAAGAAATATTGAAAGTACATGGTGTCAGATTATTACACACGCGGAGAGTCATATTTTGCCAATTTTAAAGAATTTTAAGTAGGTGGACAAATATGTGTCATTCATATTGAATTTACTGGAATTTTTTCAGATCTTCTGTAAAATCCATAACAAAATGTTGGAGAACAAACCGAGTTTCTTTCTAAAGAAAAAGTCATATCAAGAATGTTCTAGTACTTTAAATTTTAAAAGATTTCAAAAAATTTAAAATAAAATGTGGATCTCTGAAGATTTCAAAACAAACTTGAGAATCTTTTAAAAAATTTCGAAAGATGGCGAAATGATGAAAAAATTTTCTTGAAATCCTCGGGAAAATTTCAAGTGATTTCAAAACATTTCCTATTAGCCCGTGAAGTAAATATGACACTGAACTTAAGCGATAAGGAATATCCCAATTTTTAGTTTCAAAACGCGAGATTGTACGATTTGACCTTTTATTTCGAGGTTGTCTGCTTCGCTCTTATACATTCTTAGTTATGAAAACTTCTTTTCCGTAAGGTAAAATTCACAAATAACAAGTTTATTCCTTTGTTATTTTGATACCAAATTTTAGGAGAAAATTCAAGAAGATTTCAAAATTTAGAAAAATTTGAATCATTTTCAATGATAATTAGAAAGTTGACAAGTTTCGAAAAGTTTAAAAAATAATTTAAATCTTGTGCAAATTTTTAAAAATTTGGATCTCTGAAGATTTCTAAACAACATTTGGAAGCGGTTTAAGAATTTCCAATGGCTACAAGAGGATAAAAACATTTTTCCAAGATTCATGGGGAAATTTAAAATAATTTTCTATTTTTAAATGTAAATTCTAAGAGAAAATTGAAAAATAATTCAAAACGTTTCAAAAGATTTCCTAGAATTAAAAAAAATAAAATAAAAATAATAAGGGCATCTCTGCCATTAATTGCTGTCAAAGTCTCCCATGGTCAGGTCTTCCCCAGGCATTACCTCCCCAGTGAAATAATAAATACCCAAAACAAGGGATATCGAAAGGCAAGACTTCCCCGCCATATCTCCTCGGATACCACTTCACCAGTCAAATATTAAGAACATGACACTTTGCCATCTCTTCCGCAGTACAATATTAAGATCATGAGACTTGGCATCGACAGGCAAGCCTTCCCCGGGCATCCCTTCCCCAGTCAAATATTAAAAATGTGACCCTCTGGCCTCAAAGGGAAAATCTTCCCCGGCATCACTTCCTCAAAGAAATATTAAATTCAAGGCACTGTGAACTGGCAAACCTTCTCCGGGCATGTCTTCCCCAAAGAAATATTAATACCACGACCCTCTGGCGTCACCAGGCCAGTCTTCCCCAGGCATCTCTTCCACAGTAATATATTAAGACCATGAGACTATAGCATCGACAGGTAAGCCTTCCCTGGGCATCTCTTCTTCAGTGAAATATTAACAGCAAGGCACTGCTGCTTCGATAGGCAAGTTAGCCCCATGCAAACCTTCTCCAGGCATGCCTTCTCCAAACAATTATTAATACGACGAACTTGTGGCGACATTGTCATGGACGTTATATTTCACTGGGGAAGAAATGCCCGGGGAAGGCTTGCCCATCGATACGATAGTCTCATTGTTTTAATATTTTACTGAGAAAGTGATTCTCGGGAAAGACTTAGCTGTCGATGCCACATTTTCATGGACATAATATTCCACTGCAGAAGAGATGCCAGGGAAAGGTCTGCCTGTCAACGCCATATTCTCCTGGTCTTAATATTTTACTGGGGATGTGATGCCTGGGCACGGCTTGCCCTGTGAGTCCACAGTCTCATGTTCTTAATACTTGACTGTGAAGTGATGCGTGGAGAAGTCTTGGCCGGGAAAGGGTTTTTATCTTGAAACCGCAGTGTCATTTTCTTAATATTTGAATGGGAAATTTATGTCTGGTGAGGGCTTGCCTGTCGTTTCTACAGTCTCATTGTCTTAATATTTTACTGGGGAAGCGATGCCCAGGGAAGGCTTGCCTGTTAATGCTACAGTCTCCTGGTCATAATATTCTACTGGAGAAGTGCTGCCCGGGGAAGGCTTGCCCGGCGAGGCAACAAGGTCGTGGTCGTCATTCCTTTGGGAAAAACATGTCCGGGGAAGACTTGCCCGTCGAAGAAGGGTGCCTCTTGACTCTAATGGATTTTTCTCTAAAATGTACTTTTAAAAGGAATTTCATTTGTCTCAAAAAGAATCTTTTGTAAGATATGACACTATTTGAGGGTTTAAGAAATAACGACACGACACAGTTCGAGTACATTAGAAAAATATGAATGTATTGAGCCGATATTATACACGTTGATTGACTGAGAGATTAACTAGTAATGTCACTTGTCGCTCGAGATGTCAAGGCAGAACTGAACGGCCTGTGTGCCCCTGCTCCTGCGTTGACGTCGATGACGTCACCATCGCAGGTGCGGCATCTGTTTAGAGAGAGCTTGCCGATTGCAGATTTTACACTTTTGTAGCAAAAATCATCCTTTTGCGACAAACTTCACCTAATCCTGCAGCTAAATAATTCTGTTTGTGTAGAGAAGATATTCAAGTAGTTCACAACAAAACAGGCAAGAGGACAATGCTTTTCTTTCAAGACAACTTTTCTTCTGAGTGGGTGTGATGCTTGGGGAAGGCTTGTTCGGCGATGTCACAATGCCCTGTTCTTAAACGTTTACTGAGGAAGTGATGCCGGGGGAAGTCTTATTACTTGAGGCCTCAGTGGCATGTTCCTAATATTTGTCTGGGAAAGTGCTGCCCGGGGATGGCTTGCCTGTCGAAAACCTCTGTTTCATGTACTTATTCTTACACTGTGGAAGTGATGCCCGAGGTAGAATTGTCCACGGAAGTCTTTGACAGCTCTGCGGGGAAGCGATGCCCGTGGAAGCCACTATCTTGGTGGAAGAGATTCCCGGTGAAGAACTTTTTTTTGGTGAAAAATTACGAGAGAAGGCTTGCCGTCTGTAGGCTTGTCACTCTCAAAATATTGAACATTTCAAATACAACTTGAGAAAAAAACAATTTGGAATTGAAAGGCTAAAATTGTTCAACTTCATACATAGGGCTCACATATATCAATATTTCTTTGTATTCTTTTTTTTTTAGTTTTTAATTTTCAAAGTAATATCCTTAAATTGTCTGATTTTAGTTGAAGATTTAAAAAAGTGAATAATTGAAATTAAAAAACATTTGATTTGAAATTTTTAGGAATCAAGAAACATTCTAAATTTGGTGTTAAAAATTAAACGGTTCCAAATAAAAAAGTCAAAATTGTGTTCTCTAAACTCGAGATAGATCAAAATTACTCTATCTGAAATTGATGCCTTAGTAATTGAAAAATTTGTCCAATTTTGAATGGTTGAAATTTGAGATTTCCGAGTTTTAATTTTTAACGGTGAAAAAGACCTTGAATTTATTTTTTGACCTGAGAAAAATTTGTCCAAATTTAATCGAATTTAATCAAATTTATGAAATTTATGGCCAACGGCCATACCACGCTGAAAAACCCAGTTCTCGTCAGATCACTGAAGTTAAGCAGCGTTGGACGCGGTTAGTACTTGGATGGGTGACCATTCAAGAATACTGACATGAGTGCTGTTGGCACATCGTGGGTGTGGTGAGCCCACACTTGTAGTTATTTATAACTACAAGAAAAACCTAGAAACACTACCCGAATCGGGTAGTGTCACGCCTACCCTGAAAGGGAAATGGTTTAATGGTATATATATATATATATATATATAGATATATATATGAAAATGTTTAAAAAGTAATTTGGGGTAAGTTATCATATTTACCTGTAAAATTACAATAAATGACCGAAATTTTTCACAAATTTCGGGAAATTTATGGAAATTTTGAAAAATGAATGTTGTGTAATCTATGGTAAGTTACCATATTTACCTGTAAAATTACCACAAATGACCGAATTTTTTCTAAATTTCCGGAAATTTATGGCAATTTAAAAAAATGAATTCTGGGTAATTTATGGTAAGTTACGATATTTTCCTGTAAAATTACCATAATTTACGCAAATTTTCATAAATTTACAGGAAATTTATGAAATTAAAAAAAAATAATTTTAAGTTAACATTAATTTCATGCTTCATTATACAATATCTAATCATTTATTTTCTTTAAAATTTGTCTTCTTTAAGAGAAAATTAGTTTTCTACACTAAATATTTATTTTTTGTATAATAATTCATTATTTTAGTGAAAAGACATTTTTTTGGTTAAAAGTGTTTCTATTTTGTTGAAATTTCTTTTTCTGTTTCCAAATGATTATATGGTTTCCAATAATTATAAAACTTTGACAGTCTCATCATATTTTACGATTTTACATATTATATAGGACAACATAAATTGGCAATTGCATTATTCAAGAAAATAAAAATAATGTTAGTTATTTAAATAAAGTTAGTTTTGCATTAACATAAAAAAAATGTAATCCTTTATAAAATTGCAGACACACAATTATTTTGTAAGTGTGAACAATATTCATTGAAATATTCAAGATGCTATATAGTTAAATTTTTCATCATTTGGTCTAGTGTTTGTAATAGCAAATAATTGAAAATTTTTATTCTTGAGAAAGTATTCTCCTTTTTATTAGCATTATTTTTCTTCGTATTAGACACATGAAACACGTCTCCAGTTCGGCTTTATCATCATAATTTAAATAAAACTGTTTCATTCTTTGGTGATAAAATAACCCTGAAGTTCTAATATCCTCGAAACATGTTGACAAGAAAAAATTCACAATGCTTTACGGAAATAATAAAATTGTATAACGTAATAAAGCTTTCTCTTTATACGTATTTAAATCAAACTTCTTTTCATCATTTTCACTAATGTCAGGAAAATATATTTTATTTCTAATATAAATGCTTTAAATATATATTTATGTATGAAAATAATATAAAAATCACTCGCATGTTTTGCCACGCTCGCATAGCAAACTTCATGCTCGTTGGTAACACAGATCTGCAAAAAATGTGTTGCGATTGTTCTTGGCCATCTGATGGTCATTTCCGGTGTAATTTTCTGCGTAGAATCCGAATCCGAGGTCAGAATTTTCCCAGCCCGTCAGGTTTTTGAGATATCCTAACCTAAGAGAATGAAAAAAGCGGTTTTTTGGTATATTTGAGCTTATGTTACATCGCGAAATTTTTTTTTCTAAAATCGGGTCATGCCATCTAAAAGTCCAACTCTCAAACTTTAAAGAGCTTTTTTAAAATTGAAGATATCATTTCACAAAATAAAAAGTATCGTTATTCAATTTTGTATGTGAAAGTAACATTTCTACACATTTTGATATTTATAAAGATTGCATTTTTTTTAATATACTCGCGAAAATATTGCATACTTATTACAAATTTTAAATTAATTTTGCGATTTTTTAATCAATTTGATAATCAAAATTGAAATCATTTGCAGATTTAGAAAATGCGATACTGAGTACTTGAATTAAGAAAAACTGTACTTGTAAATATCTGAAGACACTGAAAGAGCCCTGGAATTATGAGGACTTTTTTTCCGAATTCAAGTAGACACACTGTCAAGGGATTTCCAAAGATTTGAAGCAATATTGTAGGAATGTAACGGATTCATTGAATTTCACAGTTTAAATTAGTTTAAATATTCAAGTAAATTTTAGAAAATAATCAAAATGCTCTACTAGAAAAGTGCATTTTTCGAAAGAATTGTAATTCTGACTTGGAACAGGGAATCATCAAATTTGAATGAATTCTGAGCTAGAACAGGGGATTTTCGAACAGAATCAAAACTATGACTTGGAACAGCGAATGTTCAAATTTTAACAAATTCTGAGCTGCAACTGGAAGTTTGCGAAAAGAATTAAAATTCTGAATTGAAACAGGGAATTTTTCAAACGAATTATAATTCGGACTTGGAACAGGGCATTTTTAAAATGATTATAATTCTGACTTCAAATAGGGAATCTTGAAATTTCAACAAATTTAGAGTTGAGACTGGAAATTTTCGAAAAGAACTAAATTGTGTATCGGAACAGTAATTTTTTCAAAAAAATTATTATTCTGACTTGTAGCAGAGAGTTTTCAAATTTGAATCCATTCAAAGCTGGAACAGAAAGCTTACATGTCTTAACAAATTATGAGTTGAAAGTGGAAGTTTTCGAAAAGAATTAAAATCCTTTTTACCTCATCATTCACGGATTGGGTTGCAGCTAAGTGCACGATGGTGAGACCAACAGCTTAAGGTGGGATCCGAATCACCAGAAGCTCGGTAAAGGTACATACAAAAATTTCCAGAGGTACCGGCTCATGGATCGAACTCCAGACCTCTAACGAGAAGCCCGGTCGTCCAACTTATGACCTGGTACTTCGCTACTTAACACGGTCGCGAAACGCAGCAAGGGATTAGTAGATTCGTTGCGTTGGTTTCAGTCGTTGTTTCGGAACTCTATATTCTGCTTGCGCATTTGTCATAATTCGTGAGTATACAGTTATACACAGTGGAGAGCCTTTCTATAGGGATTCGACAATCACACTGGAGGGCCCTCTGGGATTCCAACATTCATCCTGGAGAATCCGTTTATAGGGATCCATCTTTCTTACAAACGCTAGTTCCAATGCCAACAATTCAAAATATTAATTTTATTTACAGTAAACGTCGAGAGAAATACACAACCTCATACATACACATGAACATACCCATATACAAAAAAATCTGCCCGCTGCGCGGGCACATTCTCATCGCATGCTGCGTGCACGGCTCACTTCGTTCGCAAGTTTGAGCGCGACTAGGGCGCGCGAGTGTTGGTTCTCGCGCTTCGCGCTCGTTCTTTGCATTTCCCCCACATTCATAAAGTGCAAGTTTTATTTATCATGACTGATTTAATATTTGTTTCTAATTTTGCATTAAGTTTTATTCACAGCTACCCTGAAAATGTATCATTTCAATAAATTTATATTATTACAATTCATAATATGCATTGGTATTGAAACATACATATTTTCAATGTTATTTTTTCAAAATTTGAACTAAAAATACGCATCCTCGTGTCAAGTGGTTTTGAGAAAATGTGTAGACATAATTTAGGCGGAAAATGTTGTCAAATAAAATGTTATTGTAGCTCCTGTCCGTTTTTCAAAAAGGTAATTTTTTTCTCAAATATGTTTTCATAAAAAAAGTTTATAACAAATTTGTAGATTTTTTTCATTGAACAACTTTTGTCTTCATTTTTTTTCGTCTCCTATGTTGTTTTTCCAAAAGTTTAATTTTTTTATTTTTAATCCTGTTTTTTACGATTAAAAGAAACCACACTTGTCCTATCTCAAAATTATCAATAACAAATTTTTAGATTCTTTTTGTGTGAACAACTTTATTGATTTTTTTCGTACCTTGTGCCGTTTTCCAAAAAATTTAATTTTTTCATTTTCAATGTTATTTTTTACGATTAAAAAAAAACTGCACGTTCTATCGAAAAATTATTATGACAAATTTGTAGCTTTTTTTTTGGTGAACAAAGTTTGTCTACTTATTTTTTTTCGTATCTTGTGTCTTTTCTCTAAAGATTTAAGTTTTCTATTTTCAATGTAATTTTTTACTAATAAAACAAAAACTACGCGTACTGTCAAAAAGTGATTTCTAACAAATTTGTAGATCGTTTTTAATGCACAATTTTTGTTGAACTATCCTTTTTCTTATCTTGCATTGTTTTACCGCAAAATGGAAAATTTGATTTTTCATTATTTTTTGTGCGGTGAAAATTTGAATTTTCGATTTTTTGCAGAAAAATTTAGAAAGTTGTTATGATAATCTTATAGGGTGTTCAAAATTCGATGTTTTTCTTTCCTTGACATTTTTTCATATTCTGCATTGCTTGGCTTAGAATGTAAATCGTTTGTGTTTTGGAATTTTGTAAATGCCACAACTCCGGTAATTTTTGTTTTATCAAAAAAAATCATGAGGATAAATTGTTCTTATTTTTGTGTACTACGAATATCTGTACATGGAATTTTGAAATCTTGAAAAAAGTGGTGTCAAAAATTTTTTAAATGCGTTCACTTTTTGAATTTTTATCCAAAATGGCTGGCTAACGAACTTGACCTTTACTTGAGGACACTTGAAGACTAAAAATCTACAACATACATGCACAAAAGGACACATACATACACACAGGCAGACATACCTACACACAGAGAGACATACACATTGGCGAAAACCTGTTTTTTTGATTCAGAAGCTATCAAAACATGGATATTTGGCAAAAATGGGGGGATAGAATTTTACACAAATCTAATACCTTCTCTGATGAGAATGTAGAAAGGTCAAAAATTAGGTCAAAAATTAAAAATGTGATTATCACAGTCATCTGCCGTGTACACAGGATGGTCATGTAAGGTAATTTTAGCCGCGCTATCATTTTTCACGCCCAGAAAACTCTGGACGATGCTGCACGTGGTCATCAATACTGCCTTCGAAATTAGATGTAGCGAATTTCGAGCTCCCAGCTCTTCCAAGATTCCAATGCACCTCACACGTACGTTCGCAGTGGAAGAGATCACGACCGGGTTGATGCTGACCTTGTTAACCCTCCACATATTCAAGATCTCCTGTTTCAGCGCCGAATATTTCTGGATCTTCTCAGTATTTCGGAGCCTAATGTTATTGTGAAGAGGAACGCTTATGTGAATTTGTATTTGTATTTATTCAAAAAAGTCCCTAGGGCTAAGTAGCCCTCTGAAGAACAGGATATACAAGGTCATTACAAATTTGTGCAAGCACTGATCGGCAGTATACTTGATTAATCTTAAAATTTAATCTATGAACTAAATTAAATAAATAAATAAGCAGAGTCGACCTCAGAGTAAGTATCAGATTAGTGATAAGATTATTGCGTAGTAATTAAAATTGAGTGATTAATTGATTAATTAGTAGCTCTCTGTGCATGTTAAGGTATAAATGAAAAATGACAAACTATGCATAAGAAATAGATATTTGCAAAAGTTAATTAGTATAGAAAGAAATTCGAAGATGAAATATTCAAGAACTAAAAATGATAGTTTACCAGTGAGTAATTTCAAGAGTTGGATTAGAAATATTGTACAAATATTTGAAAAAGAGATTCTTAAAATGATACAGGGAAGGTGCATTTCTAATATCGTATGGAACTTTATTCCATAACCGGGCACCTCTTAATATAAATGCTCTTTGAAGCTGACATGTTCTGTGAAAAGGAATCTTAAGAATTTTATGTCTTTCACGGAGCTTAGACTGTGCTGGAAGGTCTCTGTCTACAAATTGGAACAGGTTAAATAGATACTCCGGAGCTTTGTTCTGAAAAAGAGTATAGAGCAAATTACCCATAAAGAATTGTCTTCTCTTGGCAACATTAAGCAAACCAGCCCTATATCTGTATGTAGTTATGTGTTCGTATTTAGGCAAATTGTAGATGAAGCGGACGCAAGCATTTAACGCACGCTCGAGCTTTAAATTTAAATCGTCGGACAAACCATCGTATACCAAACAACCGTAGTCAAAGTGGAGCAGGATTAGACTTTTAACCAAAAGTATTCGAGTGGACGTAGGTAAAGAGTCCTTATTCCTATATAGTTGCTGTAGAATACTGTATATTTTCCTCGAAATGTTCTGTACCTGTTCCTTCCAAGACAAGGTACGGTTATAAAAATATCCCAGATCTTTAACTACTTCCGGGAAAGGGATAGGGAGATTCTCGATACGAAGTGGTGGAAAAGATGCCAAAGTTTCAAGTGACGGAGATGAAGTGGGTCCAATAACAATTGCCTGAGTTTTGCCCGGGTCAAGAGTAAGTCCATTCTTCCAGGCCCAGAGGATCACACGAACAATATCCTCCTGGACTAAAACAGGTAATCCACTTAGCGTGGAAATTGGTCCCGATAAATAAATTTTGAAATCATCAGCATATTTGTGGTAGCTGCAATGTTGAAGT
The DNA here is from genome assembly GCA_932195095.1 of Andricus curvator. Taxonomy (NCBI): domain Eukaryota; kingdom Metazoa; phylum Arthropoda; class Insecta; order Hymenoptera; family Cynipidae; genus Andricus; species Andricus curvator. The sequence continues at coordinate 113,685 of CAKNYM010047288.1, read as the reverse complement.
TCACTTCCAAGGTCAGATGTGAACAAATTGAAGAGGAGGGGTGCCAGAATGGAGCCCTGTGGAACCCCACACTTGACCACCATTACTATTAATGATTCTGTGAGACCGGTTATTAAAATATAACTCAAACCATTTGATGAAAGAGTTTGACAAGTTGAAAGATTTCAACTTTTGTACAAGTAATTCATGGTTCACCATATCAAAAGCCTTCGAAAAATCAAACAGAACAACAATCGTGATCGCCCTGTTCTCCATTGCTAATTTGAGATCCGTCGTTACCTTAAGGGAAGCAGTAAGAGTACTATGTTTTGCACATAAACCTGATTGCATCGCGTCAATGGCCTTAGATAATTCAAGAAATCTGGAAAGTTGCAAGTGAACAATTTTTTCAAGTGGTTTAGAGAGTGCACATAGAATAGAAATTGGCCGGAAGTCTTTCGGGGAAGCAGGTTTAGAAATTTTGGGAACTGGGCAAATAAAAGCCTTTTTCCAGATATCTGGGAAGATACCGACCTGAAGGGAAGCATTATAAATATGCAATTGGATAGGAAAGATAATTGGAAGGGCAAGTTTAATCATTTTAACTGATATTCCATCAGTCCCAATAGCATTTGATTTGATTTCAAGTGTTTATTTCATAAAGTATTTCAGGTGTGATGTCATCGAAAAAGAAGTGAGAGTCATTAAAGGATGAATTAAGAGAGGTAGTGGAAGATAATCATGTTAAGTCTGGTACTGGGAATATAAAAAAAGTCTTTAAAAAGTTATCAGGCGGAAAATTACTATCTATAGATTCGTGCTTGGGCGGGATTAGGTGCAAACGTCTAAGGAGATGCCAAATGTCCTCTTTTTTGTCTCTGTGCAATCTCATTATAATTGTATTGATTGAACGAATCTCTAACCTTAGTTTGAACTAGGTTCCTGAGTTTACGAAATTGAGCTAGTATTATACTGCTTTTTGTTCTTTTTGCAAGTCGGCGCTTGCCATCACGTTCCCTCATCAGATTTTTAATTTCAGATGTGATCCAGAGGGCAGCTTTATCAAAGTTTTTGGAAACATGTAGCGGAGAAAATTTGTTGAATGCGGTCACTAGGTAATTAATCAGAGTGTTGATTTTATTATTTATATCTGTATCTAGTAATATTTTTTCCCAATCATACGTCATTAGATGTTCGTGGAATGTATGTTCATCAATTTTAGAAAGATTCCGCACCAGTCTTTGGGTTGACTTTGAATTTAAATTTAAAGAAAATTTAAAGGTGATTTTAATCAAGCCGTGATTAGAGAGAAAAGGAATAGCATTTTGTTCGTAGGAGATAACTTTATCAATATCGTCCACAATCATTAAGTCAATAGGAGTACTGGAACGATCAGTATGGTGAGTGGAATCATGAGGTACACTCGAGAGTCCCGAAGAGTATACCAAGGATGTTAGATATTTAGAATGATTGGAAGTAAGATTTAAGTTAGTGTTAAAATCTCCAGTAAGTATAATGTTATTAAAGTTGGGAATGAGTGAAAAAATTATCGATTCTAGCTCAGTGCCATAGGAGGCATTGGGTGGTTTATAAACTACTCCCACTAAAACACTATCAGAAGTTGATTCAACTCCAACAAAGAGAAACTCGGTCGTGGGATAAGTAGCTACTGGACTCACATCAACCACGGTCCCACCCAGACTATCATGCAGGAAAATACAAACTCCACCAACCCTTCTCTCGTCTCTTTCTCTTCGAAAGAGCGAATAGTTGTCAATTGTAACGAGGCTAAAGACTATATTCGGAGTTAACCAAGTCTCAGAAACAGCTATTATATAGTAGGAACAAGTACTGAAGAAATGCTTGAATTCCAGAAAATGTGCCAAGAGAGACTGGGCGTTCATGTAACAAATGCTTAAGGTATCCATGGATATATTAGGAAAAACATTTCATAAAAAAACAATTCAAAAATAAAAAACTCACGCAGCACACGTAAAAATTGACTGAGACAAAGAACAATTATCAACACACCCCAAACTAAGTGATTACAATTCAAATATTAGAAAATTGGTAATGAGTACAAATAAAAAAGATACAAAAGGGATAATAAACAGTGTCGAAGACAATGACGTATGTCTCCAGACAAATTCTCAACAAAAGTGGACATAATTTCGTGAATCTATATCCGGATATCCGGAGAGCTATGCCAATTAGGATGAAATGAGAACATTTAAGGTATCCAAGGCACACAATTAATCCAAATATTATACAATTATTCTCCAAAAGTCCAAAATCAAGATTTAAAGCTACTAGTTTAAATATGAGATCAAGTTTTCTATCTGAAGATACATATATACAAGGTATACAAACCTGTAAAATATTGAAGATATATTCACCTACGGACATCAAGTTAGCAAACAATAATAATATCATAAATGAATTTAAGTACCTCTTTAAAATTAATGCTAAGGTTAGTCAGAGAAAGGTTAAGAAAATATTGGACTTAGCCCATGGTTGCTATTGAAGTCCCTCTACAGATTGCAGATTTACAACGTGTATTCTCGACGAACCGTCCTCCTTTCTACAAAAAATTCTTCCACCAGAAATCCAAAGATATTTGATTTTCTTGTCTCTTCGAAGACCGATAGCAATACCATATATTTTTCAGTTGAGTGGTGTTAAGGCCTCACGAAGATAAATGAAGCGTTTCTCCTTTCCGGTCCATCCAATATTCGATGTCGAAAAATCTCTTTTGACTTTACGTCTCTCTATCATTTTATCACGTAGCTCTTGGCGACTGAATTTAACTAGAATGATCGGAAGGGTGGTCGGTTGTGTATGAGATGGTGTTTTGATGATTCGGTAGAGGTTGACAACTTCATTGTTGGCAATTGGTACATCAAGAGCCCTGGCAATTGACTCAACGTTGGCCATAAGGTCCTCGTTGAGCTTCATTGGAAGACCATGAATTTCAAGCGCCGTATGTAAAGCCGCTTGGTCATTTACATTCTGCGCACGCTCAAGCGCAACCACTTTAGCCTTAAGGTCCTTAACTTCCTTTTAAACAGTACAAATTTCCTCACTTTGTACTTTAGAGTCGGCTTCAAGCGTATCAATACGACGAGTGTTATTGGAAAGGTCAGTCTTTATTTCTAAAAGGGTAGAGTTTAACTTCTCATTAAAATCCTGTTGTCGGGTTTCGAATTCACTGAATCTCCTTAAAATCTCACTTTGGGCCTCCGAAACCACTTGACGTAAAAGGTCAACGAGACCCGGAGGTAGAGCAGGTGCATTGACGGAAGTGGGAGTAGAGAGTACGGAATTTACATTTTCGACGTCACGAGAATGACTAATCTCATAATTGGCAGCAGAGTCGGTATTAACTGCCGTATAGGTGGCACTAGTAGTCGAAAAACTACATCCCTTGCAGACATAATCAATCTGCCCTTTTTTGAGTTGTTCAAAAGTTTTTTTTGCGATACCAACAATTAGCACAGGTCAAATGGAAAAGATTGCCACACTTTATACAGGCTATAACTTCCGGACCACCTCTTGAAATCACTACATTGCACTCCGGACACGCTCCCATGGTATCGTAATTGAAACGTAATAAAAATCACTATTTTGAAGAAGCTTGCACCGATTAAAAACAATTGAACGAATTAAAAAAAAGTTAAAAGTCAATTACCAGATTCTCTCCACAGTCTGCTACACCTTCTTTCGAGCCACGTTGTTCGTACATTCTCGCCACACAGGCTCAATTCGGTGAACAATCCTGTTGCTTAGGACAGCTGTAAAGATCTAATACAGTGTTTTTGAACAAGTTATTGACCTGTAATTTTCTGGGTTGGACAAGTTGCCTTTTTTCGGCAGCAGTATAGTGCGTCCTGACACCAGTCACTGCGGAATGGGCGTCTCCGACTTCAAATATGAGGTGAATATGCGGGCCAGATGTTGGTGTGTAAAAGTAAACTTCTTCCACCAGAAGTTCTTTATACAATCTTGTCCAGCAGCGGAAAAGTTCTTCGTGCCTCTGAGTGCTTTTTTCACCTCTTCGGCAGTGATTGATGGACATTCCTGCTCAGATTTTATGAGGTTGTCGCAAAACTCCTTGAAGCGGATGATATTTTCAGGATCTTCTTTCAACTTCAGTGTTTTTGGGATCCTGTATACCTCTCTCCAAAAAGGTCTCTACCTCCTTGGGCTTGAGTGGATTTTTTACAGAAACAGGGAGATCGCTGAAGAGGAGCGATGTGTCGGCGAGAAACTGTTGATTCTCTCTGGTCCATCTCTCCCTCTTCTGTATTCTTCTTCTTGCGTCAGATAACAGCCGTATTTTGTCAACAATATGCTGCTTGATTGTCAGCAGCTTTCACTTGTTCAGTGTGTGATTCAAGATCCTTAGATCTTGGGCGAACTTTCGAACCCTTTCCGCGAACGGTCTACCAGATGTTATGTACTCAATCACACATTGAATACGGGACGCTTTCTGTCTTGCCAATCCAATCTTCTTGTTCAGTTGATGCAAGCGTCTTTTCTTCTTTTGATCCATCGTCGGTTTTAGCCTTCGATTTGAAAAGCCAAAGCTTTCGCAGCACCATAAACTGAGCAATTGATGGTCCAGAGGTCAGACTCTTGCGAGATATCTCCACGAAGGGAGGCATCCATTTCAGCCAGATCTTGGGGCTTAGAAGGAACTTGCATGTTAATGTTCCTCCTTGTTCTGAAATCGCGATCATCTTTCAGAAGGTGCCTGCTTTACGCGGTTGGTCTTAATGTCGCTTCCTCATCTTCGTCTGCAGCTTGATCAAGCAGCGGTTGGGGAAGTCGCGCACATATCCATTTTTCCGGAGGTAGTCGGCTCGATTTCGCAAAGACTGATGCGAAACGTGCTGAAGCTCTGGGTGTTTCTGGCACCACAGAGTGTGCATGCGCACCATAAAGCCTCTGCGAACAGGGATAATGCTGGCATCGTAGCAGTCTAGCAAGTCATCCTTGAGTTGATCCGTCCACTCAATGTGGGCGTTTTGCCGGTTCGTCGTCGTGTTTCTATCTGAATTATTTTTAGCACCCGAACTCTAGGATGATCGGCATTGTTTGCCGACCCGTTGTCGGGTGCTTTGCGCGATCGATCGCTTCGAACCGCATGTACAACTTTTTGGTGTCTTGGTGTTGTCATTGTTGTTCCCACGAGCAGCTAGGGAAAGGGTTTGTCCATCCTTGTAGAGCCCCGCGTGCAAGGATAAGGCTGCATACTCTGAGAGGTCGCCCGGTATCCCAGAGTCACCGTTTGAGACACCTCACCCAGGTGCCATTCAGCTTTCGGCACGGTTGTTAACGTCTTCGCATAGGAGTTATTCCTTCTGGACCATCCCTGGACAATTGCCCACGACTGCTTATCAATTATTGTAACCATATTCAGCAGAAACCCTTCGTACAGGGACCGTCTATCCGCAACCCGAGGACGCGTTTGGTGGCTTTGTCATAGGCGCTTCGGTTTGATTCCCAAGAAACCAAAACCGAAACCGGAACATAAAAACTCTACCTCGCACCGAACCTCAATAGAATCCGTGAAATCTTCAATTATCGGGTAGTGTCACGCCTACCCCGAAAGGGAAATGGCTTAATGGTATACATACGCCGCGAAATGATATAATTATAAATCTTCCTACACTCACAATCATGAACAAAACAACGAAAACCTCAAGGCTGAACCTGAATCAAGAATTGAAAGAAGCAGAGCAAGATATACTACCCGAAAAATCAAAGGATGAATATGAAGAACGATCGGACAGTCATCATCATCATTATCAAAAATTATGCACTTAATAGAACGTTTTCGAAACATTTCGGTAAAGGCAAATCTAACGCTCACTTTCCAGGGGGCCCTATATTCTCATAACATACTGATTCCGAATTTAAATATTGTACATCACTCGTAGCGCTACAAAGGTCTTCACGTGAAATTCACTGTTTGCAAGGACAACCAGGAAAACCATGGCCTCCAGCCTCCGGCCATGGTGTTACTGTTCGTCCTGCGAACATTGACCTCCCCGTGTAAAGACGTGCCTAACCTTACTTGTGATGTAACATACTACTACTTACTTCAAATGTAAATCTAGCAATTTCAGTAGAATTTTAAATAATTAAAGTAAATTATTATTAAACTGAACTATATTTGAATCTGAAATTGAAACTCAATTCTCGTTATTTCAAATGGAACTATAATACAATTTGAGTAATTTAAAAATTCAAGGTCCACTAGAATATCTACTTTGTCTCGTGAAAAGTGTATTGAGTTTTTTTTGTAACACAGTGTAATTCAAGATAACATTTTTGTATTCTGTTCCATTGTTTAGTTTCAACTACAATCTTTCCCAAACTCGAATGTTTCATATTTTCAAAAAAAGCTATAATTTTCAACTAAAGAGATATATTTAAAAATGAAACTTTCAACAAAGAAGATTAATTTTCAACGAAAAAAGAAACAATTTGGAACAAAATACATGAATTTTCAACCAAATACTTTCATTTTTAACTCAAAAAAAATAAATATCGACCAAAAATGGCATAGTTAAATTTTCAATTAAAAAAATTAATTTTTTCTTTTAAAAAACTGATTTTGAACGGAATAGTTGAATTGTTAACCAAAGAGTTGATCTTCAAACAAACAAACAATTCGAATTTAATTTAATTAAAGTTGTATGAAAACCAATGTAGCTTTATTTATTTACCATTAGTAATTTTATTGTATTGTACTTAAAAATTCAAGTACCCATTTTAATTGGACAAGTAGGCAATTAAAATAAAAAAGACACGTTATAAGCGCGCGTAGCAAGCTATTTTTTGAACATGAAAATTGGTTTGAATCAAAAAATTGAGATACTTGGCTAATTTTTATTTCACAAATTCTTATTTAATTTTATTCAAACGAAATGAGTCATTTACTGAATTTGAAAAAATTGAAATAATTTTTTCGAGAATGTTGATGTGCGTTGTTTTCCTTAGGGTCAGGTTAATTGAATACAACTAAATTGTTACAAACATCTGAGCACACAGTGATGGCTATCATCCGTGGATTTTATTAATTCTGTAACAAATTTAGTACATGATTTCTCGTAGGGACGCAATTTACAATGAGAAAATGTTTTTCTCTGGTAAGTATCAGCGGTTGAAAAATTATATGTGAAAATATTATTTAATAATAATTAGTGAAAATGTACGAAAATTTCTCTCTGCATTAAAATAATTTCCGTCAAACAAAATTTATCCAAAATCACACTGTAGTTAAAATACATTAAGCTCACGAGTCAACACATTTTTTTTCTTCCACACACCGATGTGTATCAAATCGAAACAATGCAGAGCATAAACTATTTTTTTGAAGAAAGTTAGAAAAAAAATTGAAAAATCCAAAATTGTCTTCGCTGTTTCCATTGAAGTAAAATCTTAAACGAACAAAAAGCTCACAGATCTCATTAAAATTGAATTGTAAATTTTCCTGAATGAAGAATCCTAAATCTGTCCCGAATTACGGCCTGAAAGTTATTTTAAATCTCATTTTCTGAATTCAGCCCACTGTGTAACATTTTGATTCGACTTCGAAGTACAAATGAAATTGTATTTTACCGGGAGAGGTCAAACAGATTTGGTAAAATTGATCTGGTCAAATCTCGCGCTGAGGCGTAAATACTCAAACCTTGATATTTTGGAAACAATGACTCATTGAATTGAAAGAAAAAATACATATATAATGGAGTTTTATGTGCTTTGATTTAGTTTGAGTATTTAGAAATGAGCGCTCGACTCACCACTGACGCCAGTTAAAGCGTGCACCATTCATGGTAGCATGATCCACTTCAGATCCTCTCAAGTAGAAGATGATGTGGGGTGGTGGTTCTACTGGAGTATTGACGAAATGAGTGTTGCCTGGCAATTTTTCGAAGAAACCTAAAGTCCTTTTTTCTTGAAGTGTCAATTCTTCGTAGAAACCTACAGTCCTTTCTTCTCCAAGTCTCAATTGTTGCAGACCACTGGTTGAATGTGCGAGATCCATTGTAGCACCCAGATACTGACGGCGATTTTGAAAAAAATGATATATTGGAAGAAGTTCAAGTTTGGGGAGTTCGGTGTGTCCAATAATTCTTTCACCCTGTTTTACTACATATAAGAAATCAAGTTGCAATGGATAACGCGTATATGCTGTTGCTGATATGTCACCCCTATCTTGTATGCCTCGAGTTTCGTAAGTGACCGCAATACCACGAAGTGCATCTCTTTCCATACGAACTACTGTATAAGGAGGATGAGGATCAGGGCAAACTGAAAAAGCGGAAAAAAGTTTTTAATTAAAATAAAACTTGTAGTTACTCAATATACACTAGAAAGGAGAATTAAAAAAGTTCAAGTTTAAATATAATTTCTTTTGTCCGTGATTAAGTTGCTTGCAGAGGAAAATACTTTTTCTAAAGGTGCTGAAGTAGCTGGAATAATAAGATATGTGCTAGCAAGTTGTGCAATTGCCTTGGGATTCTTTTGTATTTTTGTTTCTATTAATGAAGTTGTAAGTTTTGTTTCTACCATACATTTTTCAGTAATAAGCACACCTATATGAGGATTAATTTATTATTTGGTTTATTAATTGGTGATTTCATTTATTGAACAACTATTTATGTGCATAATCTTCTGCTAAACAATCATACGTAGTAGATATGTCACACTTGAGCAGAAATACATCAATATAGTCTTGCGATTTCAGCAACAACATGTATAGCTTTTACAAATATTGTCTTTAATGTCCGCAATATAAGAATCAAAACTTCTTTGCAATAATATAATCTGATATAACTTTCCTTAACACAAGTCAGATTGACAGGTATTCAGCCGACAGAACTTGACGTCAGTTGATGGGAGGTGGTTCATTTATAAGCGATAGAATATTTTTTTTGACTGTCAAGAATCAATTTTGTGGCTGATTTTACAATACTGACTGTGGAAGTGATGCCCGGGGAAGAACGTGTTTTCGAAAAAATGACGAGGCAAAACCTGCCCTCAGTAGGCTTGTCACATCCTCAAATATCCAACAACAATATTTTCTAAATGAAGCTCTTACCTATGCTGCTTGTGAGGAAATTATTATTTACTTATCATTTCTAGAAATTATTCCATACTTTTTATGCCCGAAATTGGATTTATTAGCAGCTTAGTCAACTTATTATAGCCCAAAATATTCATCCGGTCTATCTGGAAATTTGATAATAATTTGAGTAGATGAAATTCCAGTGCGAAACAAAGTTTCCAGAGAAAAGCACTAACATAAGACGTGTATAATATTTCCAATAAATTTTAGACAATTGAGCGTCCGGATTCCATAATGTCCTTAGCTCTCGGGTTCGTTCTCCCAATACCCCATGAGTTGCTGAAGCGCGGAAAAATTTCCCAAAATGTCCAACTGGGGAAATACACCGCGCAAAAATATGAAAATGTGCGGCTTGACGAGCCGCACAACTTCTCTCAGAATTAAAAAAAATATAATTGATATTTCTTTTACTAAAAATGAAAAGCCGGAAATTTTCAGTGTGTGGAAATCAATGAATTTTTAAACTAAACTCGTGAAAACTCGGCTTCTGCTTGACGAAATGATCTCGAATTTTTGGGTCCATATCATCTTACATGCGGCAAGTCTCTCTGCGGCAAGTCACACCTGCGGCATCTCTACCTAGCGGCATCTCTCACCAGTGGTAAGGCGACCAATATTATTTCTCTGGCTAGTCACAGGGGTGCCTTCCCGCCCCCACGAGACGTTGGAAAAGGGGTAGGGGTTTGACGAACATTATTTCTTTGGCCAGTCACAGGGGTGCGGTGAGAGATGCCGCAAAAATGTCAATTTTACTGTGAAAAATGCCCCGCGGGAGAGAAGCCGCTAGATAGAGATGCCGCAGTTGTGACATGCCGCAGAAAGACTTGCCGCATGTGAGATGATATGTCCCCTAATTTTTTCGCCAAATAGGAAAGCCTCTGCCGATGAACCTTCATACTTTAAAAAGAGCATTTCTTCCGATATTTGCAAAGTAAAAATGATTGCAAACCATTACCGTCAGGAATCGTTTCCTGAGACTTCGACGGAAAAAAGTCGGCAGGGAAGTTTCACGGACAGAAAACTTTCAGCAGAAAACTTGCTCCTTCATGCTTAAAGAAAACTCTGACAAAATTTGAGCCAAATCGGTCTCTTTGTTTAAAAGATACGAGCGATTTTTCTTTGCCGTGCGCGCACTCGTCTTGAGTCGAACGGCGCGCTCGTACCGGTCACAGTGGTCTCGAAGAGGAATTTACTGTTCATAATCGTCGCATTTTTAAGAGAATTTTGGTTCTCGATTTTTTAATTTACTGTTTTATAGGGTCCTGAAAACCCCCATAAGTGAAAAGATGAGTTTTGCCAGTTTTGTCGTGAATTATGATATTTTTAGGTTTTCTTAATGCAAATTATTTCTAATTCATAAAATACTATTTTATTCTGATATTTAGATGCTTACATAGATTGTTTTAAAAATTTATTATGGTTTTTAGCAATTTTCTCTCAGAATAGGCCAACGGCCATACCACGCTGAAAAACCCAGTTCTCGTCAGATCATTGAAGTTAAGCAGCGTTGGACGCGGTTAGTACTTGGATAGGTGACCATTCAAGAATACTGACATGAGTGCTGTTGGCACATCGTGGGTGTGGTGAGCCCACACTTGTAGTTATTTATAATTACAAGAAAAACCTAGAAACACTACCCGAATCGGGTAGTGTCACGCCTACCCTGAAAGGGAAATGGTTTAATGGTATATATATAGAGTTACAAAAGTCGCGGTTTTTTCCAAAATTTTCCACTTTTTGCCCAATTTTCAATTTTACTTAGGTAATACTTAATTAATGTTAACAGACATAATTATTTTAACAATTTATTATTATTTTTAATAATATTCTCTTAGAATAATACTATAAAATTGCAGTTTTTTCAAAAATTTTCAACTTTTTGTCCAATTTTCAATTAGACTCAGGTAATACTTAATTAATGTTAACAAACATAATTATTTGAACAATTTATTATTATTTTTAATAATATTTTCTTAGAATATAACTAGAAAATTTAAGATTTTCAAAGATGTTCCACTTTTTCTTCAATTTCCAATTAGAGTGCGGCTAATAATTAATTAAAGTTGAAAAATTAATTTTTTTAACAATTTATTATTATTATTATTAATATCCAATTTTAATAATGCTTGAAAGTTGCTTTTCCTGAAATTTTCAACTTTTTGTCCACTTTGTACTTTGAGTAAGCTGATAATTATTCAAATAACTATATAACTATCTTCTCTTAAATAAGTGCTAGAAAGTTGCTGTTTTATCTTAAAATTTAACCTTTCCTGTGCCTTTTTAGTTATGAACAAATAATAAATAAACATTCGAGAGAATCATATTTTGAACAATCTCTTTCTTTTTTGTGAATATATTTTTCTGAAATAAAACACATATTTGAAATATGCTTCAAATTTCCTACATGGATATCAGGGATTCCCTAGGGA
>CAKNYM010047288.1:56534-92138 GCA_932195095.1 Andricus curvator | reverse complement strand
AATCCTTCCGAGAAGCGACGAATCCACTTTTCCTTCAATTACGTATATAAAGCTGTGATATACGTATTTGATACATATGATGCACAATATTTTTTGCGCTTCTTGCACTTCAGGGGTGCATTTCAGAAACCTAACACTTAGGGGGGAGTTTGGGGTCACCAACCTGCCACATATGCACTTTTTCCGAATTAAATATTCAAATAAACACTTTCAAAATCTACGAAAACACAGAGCGACCCTTCAGCACGTCCGCACTCTCCGAGAGTCAGAGAGTCAGTGTCTGTCTGCCAGTCTGTCTGGTTTAAATTTCAACTATTTCAGTTAAATATTTAGAATTTTATTTGAAAATTCATCACTCCGTTTGTTTGTTTAAACATTAATTTCTTCAACTTGAAATATAATTATTTAAGTTTTGGTTGACAATTTATCTTTTTGAGTAAAAATTAATTTTTTGGTCAGAAAATTCAACTATTTTAGTTGAATATTCATTGTTTTAATTGAAAACTCTTACGTTTGGTTTAAAATTAATTGTTTTTTTTCACAAAAAACGTTACTATTCCATTTTTGGTTGAAAATGATTCTTGTTTTAGTTCAAAATTCAACTATTTGGTTGAAAATTTGTCTCCTTTAATCAAAAATTCGACTATTTTGTTAAAAATTAATGTATTTTGTTAAAAAATTGTATTTTTCATAGAAAATAATTATTTTTATTTGAAAATTAATCTTCTGGTTTAAAAATTCATCTTTTTGGTCGAAAATTCAAGTGTTCCAGTTAAATATTCATAATTTAAGCTGAAAATTTATTTTTTATTATGTTTAAAATTTAACTATTCAGTTGAAGATTCATAATTTTATTTGAAAATTCATCACTTTGGTTGAAAAGTTTAACTATTTCATTTTTTTGTGAAAAATTGATATATTTAGTGGAAAATTCAAGTATTTTTTTGAAAATTCATTTATTTTGCAATGTTTTGTTCTGTTGTGTTAAAGGATGTTCAGAGTGAACGTCATGAATCAAAATAAATGTTTGCGTTTTACGGCAAATATGAATATGTTACTTTTAGTTGACCGGGAAAATTGAAAAACTTGACCGGGAAAAACCGGGAATTTGAAATTGTCCGCCGAATCGCCACCCTGAAAATGTATGTGCTTGGGGAAGGAAAACCAGTTGTTGTGATGATTCCTGCATGTATTTAATACAATTTTGAACTATTGGACCTGTAAATATCACAATTTTTAATGTTTAAATTTAAAAATAGTTCAATCTGTAACAGTTTTTAAATAGTTCAATCTACAAGTCCATTTCTGTCAATTATCGTGTTTTTCGCTGTATATGTTTTTTTTTTGAAATTATCAAATGTGTAAATTAATTTCTTATGATAAATCATCAGTTTAGAATCAAAGAAATTAATTTTCAGATCACAAAATAGACTTTTAGGGTAAAAGGTAAATTAATTCTTTGATTTTACTCTTTACAAATGAATTATTGATTTTAAATTCAAAAGAAGGAAGACTTTTCTTCACAAATGTCAATTCTGAATAATTCATAATATTTTTTTTTACTTTAAAATTATTAAACAATAATTATAATAATAATATTATAATAATTATGTTGTAAAAAATTGATTTGCATATTTTATCATTTCAAATAAGCGCGCGATCAACATGCAGTGAGGCTGCTGGTGCGACGCATGCGCATTAAGACTTTAAACAAATTCGATTCTCTACAGTCAAATTGGTTATGTACTTTTATATTTTATGTTAAAATTATAAAACAAAGGAAATTTTGTTTTTGCAACGACCCTACAGCACTTCTAATAATATATAGTTGTACTTTTAAAAAGTGACATGTCGAAAAGTTTCTTGCATATGAATAAGCCTTTATGTTTACAAGCTTGTTACATAACCTGCAAATTGCATCTATCAAGTCATTATATCTATTTTAATTACAGTAATATTTTGTACCTTCATTGTCTTCATCAAGTTATGCCCATCAGAGGTTGATTAGATGTGTGCTTTCAGGTAAAAATTGTATTATTAATTAAACAAAATGTCGAAGTGGGCAAAGCGAAAAATAGGTTCTTTAGAAATAGGCTCATTTACAATTGGGATCCTTTCGAACCCCAAGTGAGGTATCATTTAGAGCTCATTTATAGTTTTGGGTTCCTTTTCAGCAAGTGGGGTTCATTTTTGTTGCAGCTCCTTTGGAACCAAAAATGGGTTCTAATGGAAACCCCAGTTTTTTCTGTGTACAGGATTTAAAAGGTTCCAGGATATTTTTAATGATTTCAAGAGACTTTCTACAAATTTAAAGATTTCAATGGATTTTTAGGGAATGATTTTATAAGTGATTTTAAACGCACTTCCATAGATATAAAAAATTTTAAGCATTTTATATTATTTTTGTAAACTGCAAAGTACTTCACAAAAATTAAGGGATTTTGTAGGATTTAAAAGGTATGAAGATAATTTCAAATATTTCAGTCAGTATGCGGTTTTAAAAAATTCCTTTAATTTCGAAAGATTTGAAAGGATCTCACAGAATTTATAAGATTTTATGATATGGAAAAAGACTTCAAGGGCTTGCCGAGAATTTCCAAGATTTACAAATATTTTTGAAAGGTTTTTTCAGGGATTTTATGAGATTTTTGAGGATGTCAGTAATTTTAAAGGTTTTTGAAGGATTTAAAACATTTTTGGGTATTTCAAAACATTCAAAGGGATTTCTCAGAGCCTAACAAAGTTTCAAGGTATTTTGAAAAATTTCAAAGGATTTGAAATATTTTTGGGTATTTCCAAAGATTCCAAGGAATTTTCAAGGTATTTCATAAATTCAAAGGAATTTCGAAGGAGAATAAGGATTCCACAGACTTGTAAAAAAATTATATGCGGTTTCAAATAATTTCCCATTGGAAGACTTAGAAGGATTTTGTAGGACCTGTAAGGCCTAAGGATATTTTGAAAGATTATAGGAAATTCAAAAATGATTTTATGGATTTAATAAAATCACCAAAGATTTCAAAAGCTCTCTAGGTATTGCAATACAGTTTCCAGTATTTCAGAAAATATAAACAGATTTCATGAAATTTCACGGATTTTTCAACGGATTTTATTGAATTTCAGCGGACTGTAAAAATTTGAAGTGATTTTATAATATTTCAAGTAGTATCAAAACAAATTACACGAGATTGAAGACATTTAAATATAATTTTCAAGATTGGAAGGGATTTTAGTTTTTTTTTCTTTAATTTTAAGGACTACACTTTTGTGATTGTTATTAAAATAGTCATGAATAGTTGAATTTTTCAATTTATTTTCAGCTTTTCGATTAGAGTGAGGTAATAATTAATACAAGTTACCAAATATAATTGTCTCAACAATTTTTATCATTATTAATTTTAAGTTAAAAAAAAATAACAAATAAACATCAGAGAATAATTTTTTAAACATTCTCTTTCTTTTTTGTAAATATATTTTGCTGAAATAAAACATATATTTGAAATATTCTTCAAATTTTCTATATGGATCATATTGGATGTAAATTTTCTTTGAAGTAGTTATTGAGAGGTTTTTGTTTTTTATACTTATTATTATTAATATTTAGTATATGTTCCTAACTAAAAAATCAAAGAAAAGCTGAAAAGGTCAGAAAAAATATAGTTTATGGCTTTTGAAAAATTAATCACAACAATATACGTTTAAAAATTTAATCTTGGAACGCTTATTCCCACATTTGCATTAAAGTTTAAATTACACAAGCACCCTTATTTTTAGGAGTGTTGACTAGCCGTTTTGAGGCGTCGTTTTTGTTTTATTTGTAAAAAACGACATTCAAAATATAAAAATAAAATTTTTGGACAAACAACACAAGCTAGAAAAAAATAGACAAAAGTTGTTCAACCAAAAAAGAGCTACAAATTTTTTATTAATCATTTCTTGATAAGACGCGTAGTTTTTGTTTCAACCGTGAAAAATGACATTAAATATAAACAGATTAAATTTTGGGACATAAAGACACAAAGTACAATAAATTAAAAAATTTTCAAAAATGTTGGTGGACGCATGCGCAACAGATCAGGCTGCCTATCTCAAAGTCTTCGCTCATAGGATTATCTATCGGAAGAAGGACTTGAATTAACTTTCTTCCCTAGGGCAGAAAATAGACGACGTAGCGGGATGAAAATAAAGTAGTCTGGCCACTGTCGATACGCTACACAGGCGTTGAAAGTCGAACTTTCAGACGGGGCCTTGTGAAAAATAGATTATGTCTACTTTTGGTTTTTTCGAGAAAAATATTCTTAACGGAATTAAAATTGAAAGTGCCTGGCGGCATACCTAAAAATTGTCTTTATAAATAAAACAAAAATTTTAGCTGCAAAACGCTTACGTAAATTACAATTGCTTACAAATTATACATCCTTAAAATCTAATACTTTTTGTTTACAAAAGCTAATTTCCGGCGAAAGAAGCAACACAACCGAAATTTTTGTTCAAATTGTAGTTCTTCTTCGAAATTGTATTATCTTATATTAAACACACTTTTTCAAAAATACTTCTTTTCAGCGAAAAGCACCAACATAAAACATTTATAATATTTTCAAGAATTTATTAAATAAATTGGAGGTCTAATTAATTTAAACGCGCAAGAGTATTAAAAAGCAGGCATATGTTTCTTAATTTACATAAGGTTTTCTATAATATTCCCTAATTGAAGGGATAATTTGTAGATTAAATTTCGAATTTTTCAAATTTCAGATACAAATGATAAAGTATCAAGTAATATATTATTTAAAAATTATATATATTTACCAATAGAAGCAACGTGGAACGCCAAAGCGAGGAGGAGAGCACCAACGACCCTCATCTTATCTGTCCAGATTCGAGAAGGAACTACGTAGCAATTTTTGGGATTATATATATGGTCGCTATCTCATTTGTCCTTCTAATTTATTCCACGTCATAAGATGTTTTGGAGGACAAAGGCTTAATTTTTCTGAGATACTTGTATTTTATCAATCTGTTTTTTTCCTCTTTGACGGCAAAAAAACAGGAAAGATTTACAATATACGTACAATTTAGAGAATCTTAAATGAATTGCATGTTTCGTTATCAGAGTTATATTTGCTTCACGTGCCTCAAAGAGTTGACAATATTGTTATGAATTTCCGTGAAACCTTCTGAAAAAACATCATCGTTCACCTCTAAGCTAACGAATTATTTGTACTGAGTAATTGTTGCCGCGATATTAGAAACTTCCAAATTACAGAACAAACTTTGAGAAAATTATGAAAATTTAATTAAATTGTCGCAATATTATATACTGGTCACTGTACTATTTTTTTACTCAATTATATAATTAATTGTTTTTATCATCATCAGGACAATATTTTTAATATGTATCAGACTTTACAGCCTGAAAGGCTTCACGGAGAAAAATAGATATTAAAGAAGACTATCTAGATATTACTAGTTAATATCTTAGCGATTTAACTATGGAACAGAAATCTAGATACTGAAGTAGAGCATCCTGACAATATCCAATATATTAAAGGGCAGCATCTAAGATATTCAACAAATATTTTTTAATAATGCAACAATTACCTGTAAAGCATGCCAATTTCTATAAAATCCGAAAGGATTTTACATCGCAGTCCTCTGTTTTTGATGTCCGAAATCCTCGAGCATTGATAATAATACGCTGTTCAAGGCTAACATAAGTGTACAGCATCAAGTCCTAATTTTCTTTAGAAAATTATGATATCCACGTCCAAAACCACTTAATCCATTTTCCGCCAAAAATTTTAACGCAATATATAACCGAAGAACCACAACACACACGACGATTGCTCAAGATTTCGCTTTTTTAATATCTTAGATATTAATGGTTAATATCACAAATTTTATTCTTTCAATATAAACAGAAATTGCCCTTTAATATCTTGTATATTGAATAGAAGATATTAGATATTATACCGTAATATCTATATATTATGGCTAAATATCCAAGTTTTTAATATCTACTTTTCAATATCTACTTTTCTCCGTGTTGTATTTAAAAACTGAAATCATTAAATTATTTCAATCGAAGACTATTAATTATTGTTGTTAACATGAATATAACCGTGAGGTGTATTTTAAAGTTTAAGGATTTCCCTAAATTTGTAGGCAAAGGGAATTTTTATAATTAAAATAATAACAATAATAACATGTAACCATCTGAAGCCTGTCTGTCGTTGTCGTCTGTATACCGGATGACTGTTGAAGGACTAATCAGATTGGATTGTGCTTTGGCACACACTTTTTGAGACCAAAAAGAAAGATCGAGTTCGTTAACCAGCTATTTTGGATGAAATTCGAAAAGTTAGAGCATTTTCAAAAATTTTAACACAACTTTTTTTAAGATTTAAAAATTCTATGTATGGCTATTTATAGTACACAAAATACGGACAATTTATTTTCATGACTTTTTTGATGAAATGAAAATTACCAGAGTTACAGTATTTTAAAAATAAAAAAAAAACGAAAATGAACATTTTAAGCCAAACAACGCGCGATATGAAAACAGTGAAGAGGAGAAAAACGTTGCTTTCTGGAAGACCTACAAAAGTATCATAACCACTTTTTGAATTTTCTCGAAAAATCGAAAATTCAAATTTTGATCGCACAAAAAATAATGAAAAATAAAAAATTCCATTTTGCGAACAAACTATGCAAGATGAGAAAAATGATGAATGACCAAAAATTGTGCATCAAAAAAAGATCTACCAATTCCTTATCGATCACTTTTTTATAGGACACGTAGTTTTTGTTTTATTCGTAAGAAACAACAATAAAAATAAAAAAAATTAAATTTTTGGACAAGCGACAAAAAAGACCTACAAATCTTTTAGAAATTATTTTTTGATAGGACGCGTAATTTTTGTTTTAATCGCGAAAGATAACATTAAAAATAAAAAAATTAAATTTTTTAAAAAACGACACAAGGTACAAACAAAATTTAAAGGCAAATGTTGTTCATCCAAAAAGTATCTACTTTGTTAATTTTTAGATCGGACAAGTAGTTTTTATTTTAATTGTGAAAAATAACCAAAAGATATTACATTTTTAGAAAAGCGACACACGATACGAAAAAAAATTAATCAAAAAAAGTTCTTCAAACAAACAAGATCTACAAATTTATTATAAATAATTTCTTGATAGAACGCGTAGTTTTTGTTATAATCGTAAAAAGTAACATTAAGAATGAAAACATTAATTTTTGGAAAAACGGCACAAGATACGAAAAAAATTAACAAACGAAATTGTTCCACCAAAATAGATCTACAAATTTGACATTAACCATTTTTGTATAGGACTCGTAGTTTTTGTTTTAATCGCAAAATAATAACAGTAAAAATAAGAAAATTGGCTTTTTGGGAAAACGACACAAATACAACCAAAAATAATAGACAAAAGTTGTTCAAAGAAAAAAAAAAGTCTATGAATTTGCTATGAATCATTTTTGGATCGACGAGTGGTTTTCATTTTAATACTAGAAATAACAATAGAAAAATATTAAGTTAAACTTTTGAAAAAACGACACAAGATACGAAAAAAAATTAAGAAAGAAAAGTTGTTCAACAAAAAAGGAGGTACAAATTTGTTATTAATCATTTTTTGAAAAGTTTGAAAAATATAAATGTGTCAAGCAATATAAAAACATACTTATACAAAAGGTCTTTGACCAACAGGAAGTCGCACATCATTTTGAATTTTTTGAGGAAGGAGCGCCTGCTAGTATCTGGTTATTATCCTAAAGATAACAATTTTCAATATAAAGTATAATAGTGGATATTTAAACAAAAAGGATTTTAATTTTAAATGAAAAGCAATTAAATATAACCAAACAATACGAATTTTCAACAAAATCGTGATATCCTCAAACAAAACAGATTAATTTTCAACCACAGTTGTGTTCTTAACCAAAAAAATAATAAGTTTCTACCAAAAAAGACGTACTGTCAACAAAATAATTGAATTTTTAGTCCAAAAAATATCACTTTTTCACCAAAAATGAAATACATAATGAAATTATCATTAAAAAACAATCACACCCCCCTTCCCAACATTTCTCTCTTCCTCATCAAGTGAGTCACGCCTTCCCCGCCCGAAAGGGAAATGGCTCAATGGTATAATAATAATTTTAAATTCTTCGTAAATACTAATTTTCAACAAAAAAAGTTCATTTACAACCATCATTAACATACATTCGTTGAAAAAAATGCACAATCGTCCCATCCGAAAAATTCTCCGGATCCGCTCTTGCGACAAGTCAATTCTTAGTTCATTTTTTTTTAGAAAAAGCTGTAAGTCTTCCAGGTATAGCAAGTAACTGCGGATATTTTAATCCAACTAAACCAAAATTTGGTATTCATTAATAAAGTTGAAACTTTTTTTTAATTTCACTTTTCAGTAGGATCATTTCTTTCAAGACATTAAAATTTATTACAACGGGTTATAAATCTATATAATAACTAACAGTGACGCCAATCCTCTTTCCAACAGGTCGGGCGAAACTTTTTCGGGTAGATGCCCCCCCCCCCGGAATTTTTGTTGAGAAAAAAGAAAAAAAACGGTGGAAAGAAGGATATTTTGTATTTTGTACTTGAAAGTGTTACATTTGGGCATTTCCCATTTGTACTGGTCAAAATTTGGCAATTCAATCCAGATTTAGACACGTTCCCGTTTTGATGCAAAGATCAATTTAGTTTATTTTTAAATTTATTTAGCAATTATTCAAAAAAAAGGGGGATAGATGTTTCGTTTTCCAAATTGCTTCAAAACTTTTAATGTTTTTAAAGAATGAGCAAATAGATATGATCTATTATTTACCAAAAATTCCATGATATCATGAGGAGTGGAGAAATTTAAATTTAAAAAAATGTTGCAATGAATCGAAAGTTTTATAAGAATCTCAAAATATATAAATATATAAACCTAAATGGTTTGCCTAATTAAGGCCATGTGAAGAGTGGATTACGTGACCGGATTCCTACCTTACCGACACTTTTTTTATTTGTTAACTTATTTTCACACGAATAGCCACATTGAGTTGAAAATTTGGGATGATGAATAATAAGCACTAAGAAAGGTGGGTCTGGTCCTAAATTTGTATAATTATGAAAAAAGTTTTTTTTTGTAAATAATGTTTTTTTGCTTTTTTCATGATTATTAAAATTTAGGACCAGACCCACCTTTCTTAGTGCTTCTTATTTATCATCCCAAATTTTCAAACTCGATGTGGCTTTTTGTGTGAAAATAAGTTCACAAAGAAAAAAAGTGTCGGTAAGGTAGGAATCCGGTCACGTGACCCACTCTTAACACGGCCTGAAGGTCTGAAAAAAGTTTAAATTTTTTTAACCAGACAAAAATGCCTAATTACAGTTATTCTGTGGTATCATTTGTTCTATGGAGACGGCGACTGACACATGTGGCCGCTAGGGTCGCTAGTGCGCATGCAGATACACAAGATGAAGGTTTCAACGGTGGAAATGTATGCTATTCGAATTATATCAGTCCTTCATAACGCAGCGTTCAGGTGATTGCTTCAAGCACTATTTTCGAATTGCCAGGTGTGCATGTGGCATTTGGGTGTACAAACAAAGGAGCAAATCGCTTTTCAAATAACAAAAAACTAAGCAAACCGTAGATAATGCCTTGTTCTGGTGTACAAGATATATCTCCACTCACGGTGCTGCCCTCTAAGCTGAGCTTGACAAATCGCCGTCCCCATACCAAAAGGTTAATCACATATTATTGGACATTCAACTGCACCATATACAAGAGTATACATAATATATATGATTGCTATTTTTTTGGCAGACTTTTCGTTATTCGTATTACCTAATATCGTATTATCAGTAATACTCGAGAACTGGCCTGTCGACAAATATAAACTTATATGTGCGTAATTTGGATTTGGATTTGCGAATATTCTGTTTTATTTTACTTTCCTCCATAACATAATTTACGTATTTTTTTCACTTTTTTACACACTATTTATAATTATTTATAACTATGATAATAATGGGGCCGTTGCATGCATTTTAAGTAATATATTTTTCAAATACTGCATAACATTCTGAACATTTTAGTGCATTTAAAAATTGTTTGGAATACTTCATTCTCGAGAAAAACAATGTTTAAGAAAATTATCGAAATCCCTATTCAAAAACTCTGTGACCTTCAAAATTCAAAAATTTTTTGCACACTATTTATGAGACCCTAAATCGAATCCAAAAAAAAATTGGATGTGCTATGACCTTGCATTTAAAGTTGGTTCGGGCACACCGTGCTCCCTCAATGCTTCACTTGCTTTATTCGATTGTTTAAACCATGTTATAATGGTTTTTACCTTCTGTATTGAAGGTAGTAACCCTGGTACTCTAAGGATGGAGTTTTGAACAATTAAATTAATTTTGTGTGCAGAGCACCCCAAATGCTTATATTCTCTGATGAAGTCTTTTACTGCTCGAACAATGTTTGCCGCGTCATCCGTTACTATCGCACTTATCTGATCTATTGTGATCTCCCATTCGTCACATACATCTTTTAGCTTAGCTTCAAGATTTGCTGCTGTGTGAGACAATGGAAATTCGTAGACGCCCAAAATAACATTTTCAATCCCTGCCACTAATTGGTAGTGGGCCGTTATTCCAAGGAAGCTGCGCGTGTTTAGGGTGTCCGTCCAAAGATCCGTCGTTAAAGTTATATTTTTAACCGTCTTAAAAATTTTTTTATATTGAGCGGATATTTTCTCGTACATCTCGTAAATTCTTTTTCCAAAAGTTTTTCTGCTGGGCATTGAATAGCACGGAGCAAGATAATTAATCAAGTTTTTAAATCCCTCCCTTTCGGCAGTATTCAAAGCTTGCGAATCTTTGCAAATCATGAAGACAATTTTGTCCGTTAATTGTTTATGCTTATTGCCCCCTTCTTTAAATGAGGTTATATTTTCGAATATGTTTCTTAGATTGTCTTGACTTTTTGATGCTCTTGAAGAACCTGTTGCACATCCTGGATCTTTGTTCGTTTTAATCCCACTGGAAGTAGAACCCTGATCGGCATTTGTTCTGTTTGACGTTGAATCCCCAAAATCTGATTCTACCCTACATTTTTACTTGGACTTGGACTTGAAATACTCTCCGTATTACCACGTTTCTTCGAAGCATTTTTTTCTTTATTTGTAGGTGAAACAACAGAAGGATGTGTATACGTCATATGTCCTCTCTTGTTTGAGGTATTTCCAGACGTTTTAATTATTTTATCGCAATATCTGCACATTGCGGGTTCCTTATTGATTTTTTAGGAATGCTACCAAATGCGGCTTTTCTGACGACCCATGATCAACGAATCAGTTTCAAGTTAAGAGAATCCCAATCTGTAAATTTAAATAAATTTAAATAGTTAATGAAAAGACATTTTAAAAAAGGATTGTAAATTGTAAAATTGTAAGAAAAGAGGAAAATTGTAAAGGATTTTAAATGTTAGAATGGTTCAAAAAGTAGTGGAAATGCAGTTGAATGTCGTGATTTTTTAAAATTTCGTAGTAAAATCGCAGGAGACACTCTAGCACAATAATCACAATAATCGCATAATAATCAATAAATTGAATAAAAGAAACAGCATTTTTTTTAATGTGGCAGTTGCTATTCTATGTTGAAATTGAAGTTTAAAATTAACAATCAAGACCATAAGAGCGTAACCTCAAAAACGTTGTTTACATTTCTTTCAAACCAAACTCACGTTCACACGAAATGCGATTCGCGATATCGAGTTGGAAATTTTGGAAATTAAATAAGAAGCACTGAGAAACGTTTGTCTGGTCCTAAATTTTCACAATTATAAAAAGTTTTTTTTTAACAAATTTTCTTTGCTTTTTTCATAATTATAATCCAACCCACTAGGATTGTGAAACTGGATTTCGTTTTTAAATATCGTATTAAATTTTCATGTTTCAAGTTTTGTTCTCATTTTTATATTATAATTATATTGCAAAGTTACACAAACATTTTCGTCAGTATGAGGAAACTGAGAACACGACATAACCTAAAAAATATTTGTCGCACGTGCTTTTCTTCACAAAGTTTGTAGGTGTATCATGAATAAAAAAATAAATAAAAATATTTAAAAGTTTGTCATAAGGACAACCGCAGGATTTCGCCGGGAGCGGGTGCTAATCTGAAAAATTGCACCCGCTCCCAGCGAAATCGCGGTAAAATTTCAGCTGTAACCACGTCTCACGACCGTGAGATAGGTGGTTATAGTCTGCGACGAACTCAATACGATGGTCCGGCAAAAGTCTCGTGCACCCTGAGGACACGGAGCGACCCAGGGACGACCACCTTCTGCATTTTCCCCGCAAGTGTCTCAGCATTTTTTTGACATGCAGGGATGCTTTTCAGGCTATTAACCAGTGAAACCTTGGCACCTCCAAGAGCGCCGATGATCAAGACGATTAGCTTCACAGAATATTCCGGGTATAACCGTCGCAACTCCCGTATAACGTCTTTATACCTCTCTTTCTTTTCTTTCTCCTTGGCTGTGACGTTTTTGTCAGCTGGTGCCGAAAATTCGATAACGAACATGGTGCGTTTCTCGAAGTCAAGGAGAACTATGTCAGGCCTCGAGTGCGCAACAGAAACAATTGTCGAGAATATGAAGTTCCAGTATATGCGGCACCTCTCATTTTCGACAATTGACACTATTTCTCTAGGAGCGTTTAGCGGAGAGGTATTTGCGCTAATGCCATAAGAGTGACAGAGATGGTAATAAAGCACTCTTAGTGCCGCATTGTGTCTTTGGATGTAGGTCGTTCCCGCATGAGTTGGACAACTAGATAGTATGTGTCCTAGATGCTCGGGGTGTGCATGACACGCTCTGCAACTATCATCGGGAATGTCTTGGCTCAAAATGTGGCGACGGTATGCTAGAGTGGAAATGACACCGTCTTGACATGCCAAAATGAAGCCCTCCGTGCCGGACTTCAATCCAGGTGATCTAAGGAAAGCAAACGTTAGCTCATACGACATCGACTGATCTTCCACATTTCTGTGGAAGATGCCGTGCATCCTCTTGTCGAGGAGCTGTTCGTGGAAGTTTTTCTCCTGTGCTTTCTTAATCCGGGCCTTCAGGAGTGAGTATTCAAGATGGATAAGATTTGATGCATTTTGCTCACCCCTAATATTGAAGTCAAGGCCGAGTGTTTCAGCAGCCTCCTCCGCTGCTTTTTACAGAAACGCCCCTTTTCCCACTTCTTCGTGTTTCCTGACCATTTTAAGAAGAGGGTCTTGTCCATTTGCAACTATATGTGCTGTACCCAGAATGAGTCTGTTGTGAAGACATTCAAGATTCAGTATTCCGCGACCACCTAGGCGGCGTGAGATGTAAAGTCGCGGAACAGAAGACTTAAGGTGCATGCTCTTGTTCATGTGCAAAACCTTTCGCGTCCCGATATCAAGGGATCTGGCAAGCATGTTCGTTGCAGATACTTTGTTTCTCGCCGACAGTTCGGAAGACCAAATCTGCCGGATGAGACGTTTGTATCTGCATCGGAGAGTATCCTTTATAGATGTCGCGTCCTGAATGCGGCTCTGTGGCACGCCCAGGTATGTATAGGTCTCTCCAGCGCAAAGGTGTCGTATAGCGCTTCTGCCAACGAGCTCAGGATCTTCGGGGATGCCATTAAGTTTTCCTTTCTTCAAATTAACCTTGGCGCATTTGTCTAACCCGAATTCCATTCCAATCTCTTGAGTGTACTCTTTGACAATTTTCAGAGCTAGATGTAGTTTCTCTTGATTCCTAGCATAGATCTTAAGATCATCCATGTAAAATACATGAGTGACCTTATGCTTTATACCCTTCGGAATGGCGAAGTGCGAGAGATAGTGGCAATAATGTCAGGCAAAAGAGGAGAGGGCTCATGGTGTCGCCCTGAAACACACCTCTCTGAAAGGGACACTGTTAGTGATCACACGATGTTTTCCAGATGAGATAGTAAATCTGGTTTTCCAAAGCGGCATTAATGTCTCTATGCACCTCACGATGTGTGGATGAACCTTTAGGCTTTCCAACAGACAGATAATAAGTCTATGGGAGGTTGAATCGAAAGCTTTCCGGTAATCAATCCAGGCCATCGATAGAAATCGCTGATAGTATGCTGCGTCTTTACAGACACATCTATCGATGAGCAAGTTCTCCCGACATCCCGCTACGCCTTTCTTTGAGCCACGTTGTTCATACATCTCTCGCCATACAGGTCCAATTGTCCGAACAATCCTATCATTTAGGATAGCTGTGAAGATCTTATACAGTGTGTTCAGACAAGTTATTGGCCTGTAATTCTTAGGGTCAGCTAAGTTGCCCGTCTTCGGCAGGAGCACTGTCCGCCCTTCCACCAACCACCCCGGAATAGGCTCTTCCGACTTTAGATATGAGGTAAAAATTCGGGCCAGATGCTGGTGGGTTGAAGGAAACTTCTTCCACCAGAAGGTCTTGATGCCATCTGGTCCCGGAGCGGAATAGTTCTTCATGCCTCTTAATACGTTTTTCACCTCCTCGGTAGTGATAGGTGGGCATTCCTCCCCAGCTGTGATGAGGGCATTGCACAGCTCCTTGAAGCTGTTTATGTTCTTTGAGCCTTCTTTAACTGGATGTTGGACTTCGTAGACTTCTCTCCAAAATGCTTCGACCTCCTCTGGTTTGGGCGGATGGTCGACAGTAACTGGAGGGTCTTGGAAGAGTCGAGATGGGTCAGACGAAAACTGTTGATTTTCTCTGACCCACCTCTCTCTCCGCTCTAGACTTCTCCTAGCGTCAGATAGTACTCGTATTTTGTCAACAATATGCTGCCTGATGGTCAGTAGCTTTGACTTGTTGATTGTGTGATGACGGATCCGCAGTTCGCGCGTGAGCTGTCGAACCTTGGCAGTGAAAGTCCTGCCAGATGTTATGTAGTCAATTACACACTGAATGCGGGACGCGTACTGTCTTGCCCAGCCTATATTTGTGCTAAGTTGATGCATTCGTCTTTTGGTCTTATGATCAACCGTTGGTTTTGTTTTACGGTTTGCATCTGCCAAAGTTCTCGCTGCATTGTACACACTACAATTGATAGTCCAGAGGTCGCATTCTTCGGAAAAATCTCCACGAAGCTCATCATCCAGTTCAGTCAGATCTTTGGGCTTGGGAGAAACCTGAATGTTGATGTTTCTCCGGGTTTTGAAGCATCGTTCTCCCTCTATTGGATGCCTGTTCGAGGCTGGTCTCAGTGTCGCCTCTCTTTCTCTGTTGCCGGCTTGTTCTGGCTGCGGTTGTGTAGGCGCTCCGCTTATATAACCCCTTTTCCGGAGGTCCTCGGCACTAGCGAGATGGGTTTAGAATCACGAATCACAAACCCACTAGAAATAAGAGACTCATTACCCGTCAAAAATCAGGAGGTTAGATCATCATACCGAATTTAATCTATTTGCCAGACCACGGGATTCCAATTAATAAAAATTCCATTAGTTGTTCTAAATTTTGGTTCGTATTATTGTATTGATTTCATGTTCCAACTCGAGTGACAAGGGTGGATCAACCACCCCACAACAACAACTGTCACATGAAACGAGGGTGCCTGCAGTGGAGGTCTGCTGTCACCAGGGACTAAGAAGAGGAGATTTTCCTGGCGCATGCGTTGTTGGACGCGATTCCCGCACGTACAAGAGCGCTCGGAAAAACTAGGATCAAGCTGGCGCAGAGAACCTGCGCGGTGAGCTGAGTCAACCACCCCTGGACCAGCGACTAGCGGGAGATCTCGAGGTTCTGCGTGGCACAGAACGCACCTCGACTATGCGCCACCACGCTTTGGGTTACCCAACCTGGCGGTTGTCCTTCTCTTTCGTTCGTCCTCTCACTCTGTAGTTCTACGCTCGTGCTCGAGTGGCACTCCGACTCCTATGAGAGGGAGAACGGGGACGCCATGGTTTATGGAAATTTTTAAAAATGAATTTTGGGTAATCTATGGTAAGTTAACATATTTACCTCTAATATTACCATGAATGGCCGAAATTTTTCATAAATTTCCGGTAATTTATGGTAAGTCACCGTAAATCACCTCTAAAATTACCATAAATTAGGTTAACATTAATTTCATGCTTCATTATACAATATCTAATATGGACTGAAATCATGACTGTATTTCGAGAAATGTCTGGAATCATTCATTTGTTATAAAAAATATCGTATGCGCCAAGGGGGAGAGGCACTTTTTCCCCTAGGTGCATAATATACTATTTTTTTTTAAATTTTTTTATGGTTAAAAAAATGATAATCAACCTAAAAATGAAACGATTTTATTTTTTGGTTGAAAATTGATCTTTCTCAGTGGAAAATTCATGTATTTTCTTTAAAATTTGTCTTCTTTGAGAGAAAATTAGTTTACTACACTAAATATTTATTTTTTGTATAATAAATCATTATTTTAGTGAAAAGACCTTTTTTTGGTTAAAAGTGTTTCTATTTTGTTGACATTTTATTTTCTGTTTCCAAATGATTATATGGTTTCCAATAATTATAAAAATAACGTAAGTTATTTAACTAAAGTTAGTTTTGCATTAACATAACAAAAATATAATCCTTTATCAAATTGCAGACACACAATTATTTTGTAAGTGTGAACAATATTCATTGAAATATTCAAGATGCTATATAGTTAATTTTTTCATCATTTGGTATCATGTTTGTAATAGCAAATAATTGAAAATTTTAATTCTTGAGAAAATATTCTGCTTTTTATTAGCATTATTTTTCTTCGCAATAGACACATGAAACACGTCTCCAGTTCGGCTTTATTATCATAGTTGAAATAAAACTGTTATGTTATTTCATTCTTTGGTGGTAAAATAACCCTGAAGTTCTAATATCCTCGAAACATGTTGACAAGAAAAAATTCACAATGCTTTACGGAAATGATAAAATTGTATAACGTAATAAAGCTTTCTTTTTATACGTATTTAAATCAAAATTCTTTTCATCATTTTCACTAATGTCAGGAAAATCTATTTTATTTCTACTATAAATGCTTTAAATATATATTTATGTATGAAAATAATATAAAAATCACTCGCATGATTTGCCACGCTCGCATAGCAAACTTCATGCTCATTGGTAACACAGATCTGCAAAAAATGGGTTGCGATTGTTGATGGCGAACTGAGGGTCATTTCCGGTGTAATTTTCTGCGTAGAATCCGAATCCGAAGTCAGAATTTGCCTTGCACGTCAGGTTTTTAAGATATCCTAACCTAAGAGAATGAAAAAAGCGGTTTTTTGGTATATTTGAGCTTATGTTACATCGCGAAATTTTTTTCTCTAAAATCAAGTCATGCCATCTAAAAGGACAACTCTCAAACTTTAAAGAGCTTTTTTAAAATTCAAGATATCTTTTCACAAAATAAAAAGTTTCGTTATTCAATTTTATATGTAAAAGTAACATTTCTACACATTTTGATATTTATAAAGATTGCATTTTTTTAATATACTCGCGAAAATATTGTATAATTATTACAATTTTTAAAATAATTTTGCGATTTTTTAATCAATTTTATAATCAAAATTGAAATCATTTGCGGATTTAGCAAATGTGATACTGAATACTTGAATTAAGAAAAACTGTACTTGTAAATATGTGAAGATACTGGCCATACCACGCTGAAAAAACCAGTTCTCGTCCGATCACTGAAGTTAAGCAGCGTTGGCCTCGGTAAGTACATGGATGGGTGAACATTCGAGAATACTGCGTGCTTTTGGCCCGTCGTGGGTGTGGTGAGCCCACACTTGTAGATATTTACTACAAGAAACTATCCACCTAGAAACACTACCCGATAGGGTAGCTTAATGGTATACTTACTGAAAGAGCCCTGGAATTATGAGGTTTTTTTTTCACAATTCAAGTAGACACACTGTCCAGGGATTTCAAAAGATTTGAAGCGATATTGTAGGAATTTAACGGATTCATTGGATTTCACAGTTTAAATTAGTTTAAATATTCAAGTAAATTTTCGAAAATAATTAAAATTCTCTACTGGAAAAGTGCATTTTTCAAAAGAATTGTAATTCTAACTTGGAACAGAGAATTATCAAATTTGAATGAATTCTGAGCTAGAACAGGGGATTTTCGAACAGAATCAAAACTATGACTTGGAACAGCGAATGTTTAAATTTTAACAAATTCTGAGTTGCAACTGGAAATTTGCGAAAAGAATTAAAATTCTGAATTGAAACAGGGAATTTTTCAAACGAATTATAATTCGGACTTGGAACAGGGCATTTTTAAAATGATTATAATTCTGACTTCAAATAGGGAATCTTGAAATTTCAGCAAATTTAGAGTTGAGACTGGAAATTTTCGAAAAGAACTAAATTGTGTATCGGAACAGTAATTTTTTCAAAAAAATTATAATTCTGACTTGGAGCAGAGAGTTTTCAAATTTGAATCCATTCCAAGCTGGAACAGAAAGCTTACATGTCTTAACAAATTATGAGTTGAAACTGGAAGTTTTCGAAAAGAATTAAAATCCTTTTTACCTCATCATTCACGGATTGGGTTGCAGCTAAGTGCACGATGGTGAGACCTACAGCTTAAGGTGGGATCCGAATCACCAGAAGCTCGGTAAAGGTACATAACAAAATTTCCAGAGGTACCGGCTCATGAATCGAACTCTAGACCTCTAACGTGAAGCCCGGTCGTCCAACTTATGACCTGGTACATCGCTACTAAGCACGGTCGAGAAACGCGGCAAGTGATTATTAATTTTTATTAATATGATTATTAATGTGATGGCCCACCCTCTACCCACAGGTACTCATGACCTTGTACTTCGCTACTTAACACGGTCGCGAAACGCAGCAAGGGATTAGTAGATTCGTTGCGTTGGTTTCAG
Source organism: Andricus curvator (assembly GCA_932195095.1). Taxonomy (NCBI): domain Eukaryota; kingdom Metazoa; phylum Arthropoda; class Insecta; order Hymenoptera; family Cynipidae; genus Andricus; species Andricus curvator. The sequence goes on along the minus strand of CAKNYM010047288.1, from coordinate 73,177 downwards.
TCGTTGTTTCGGAACTCTATATTCTGCTTGCGCATTTGTCATAATTCGTGAGTATACAGTTATACACAGTGGAGAGCCTTTCTATAGGGATTCGACAATCACACTGGAAGGCCCTCTGGGATTCCGAAATTCATCCTGGAGAATCCGTTTGTAGGGATCCATCTCGCGCTCGTTCTTTGTATTTCCCCCACATTCATGCACAGACCTTTTAAAATTAAAGGTTAAAGCATCGACAACTTAATTTGAGGATTGTGAATTCTCTTTTGTTAAAGCTACTTCGACGTTAAGGAACACATTCTCATCACCTATCTCGTGCTTCGCACTCTATTTTGTCCAAAATGGACTTTCCTCCATTAAGTTCATCACTTTTATATCAAATGTATATTACATTTATTTATTGACCTCAGTCTGGGATTGCTTATTCAGATATTGCAAAATAAAGTACAAGTCTTATTTATCATGATTGATTTAATATTTGTTTCTAATTTTGCATTAAGTTTTCTTCTCAGCTACCCTGAAAATGTATCATTTCAATAAATTTATATTATTACAATTCATAATATGCATTGGTATTGAAACATACATATTTTCAATGTTATTTTTTCACAATTCAATCTAAAAATACGCATCCTCGTGTCAAGTGGTTTTGAGAAAATTTGTAGACATAATTTAGGCGGAAAATGTTGTCAAATAAAATGTTATTGTAGCTCCTGTCCGCTATTCAAAAAGGTAATTTTTTTGTTTTTAATATGTTTTCATACCAAGAGTTTATAACAAATTTGTAGATTTTTTTTGATTGAACAACTTTTGTCTTCATTTTTTTCCGTCTCCTATGTTGTTTTTCCAAAAGTTTAATTTTTTTATTTTTAATCCTGTTTTTCACGATTGGAAGAAACCACTCTTGTTCTATCTCAAAATTATCAATAACAAATTTTTAGATCCTTTTTGTGTGAACAGCTTTATTGATTTTTTTCGTACCTTGTGCCGTTTTCCAAAAAAATTTAATTTTTTTCATTTTCAATGTTATTTTTTACGATTAAAAAAAAACTGCACGTTCTATCGAAAAATTATTATGACAAATTTGTAGCTCTATCTTTTTTCTTATCTTGCATTTTTTTACCGCAAAATGGAAAATTTGATTTTTCATTATTTTTTGTGGGGTGAAAATTTGAATTTTCGATTTTTTGCAGAAAAATTCAGAAAGTTGTTATGATAATCTTATAGGATGTTCAAAATTCAAAGTTTTTCTTTCCTTGACTTTTTTTCATATTCTGCGTTGCTTGGCTTAGAATGTAAATCGTTTGTGTTTTGGAATTTTGTAAATGCCACAACTCCGGTAATTTTTGTTTTATCAAAAAAAATCATGAAGATAAATTGTTCGTATTTTTGTGTACTACGAATATCTGTACAAAGAATTTTGAAATCTTGAAAAAAGTGGTGTCAAAAATTTTTTACATGCGTTCACTTTTTGAATTTTTATGCAAAATGGCTGGCTAACGAACTTGCCCTTTACTTAAGGACACTTGAAAACCAAAAATCTACAACATACATGCACAAAAGGACACATACATACTCACAGGCAGACATACCTACACTCAGAGAGACATACACATTGGCGAAAACCTGTTTTTTCGATTCAGAAGCTATCAAAACATGGATATTTGGCAAAAATGGGGGGATAAAATTTTACACAAATCTGATACCTTCTCTGATGAGAATGTAGAAAGGTCAAAAATTAGGTCAAAAATTAAAAATGTGATTATCACAGTCATCTGCCGTGTACACAGGATGGTCATATAAGGTAATTTTAGCCGCGCTATCATTTTTCACGCCCAGAAAACTCTGGACGATGCTGCACGTGGTCATCAATACTGCCTTCGAAATTAGATGTAGCGAATTTCGAGCTCCCAGCTCTTCCAAGATTCCAATGCACCTCACACGTACGTTCGCAGTGGAAGAGATCACGACCGGGTTGATGCTGACCTTGTTAACCCTCCACACAGTCGAGATCTCCTGTTTCAGCGTCGAATATTTCTGGATCTTCTCAGTATTTCGGAGCCTAATGTTATTGTGAAGGGGAACGCTTATGTCTATTATTCTCATGAGTTGAGCACGTTTATCTAACCATAGGACATCTGGACGATTGTGTCTGAATTGGTGGGCAGTCAGAATAGTCCTGTCCCAGTAAAGACGATGATGTTGTTTCTCTATTACTTTAGCTGGGCTATATTTGTAGTAAAACTCAAATCTCTCTAGTAAGCCAATTTTTCAGAGCAATTTATTGGCGAATGACCCCAGCAACATCATTATATCTGCGCCTGTATTCTTGCGTGACAAGCATCGTACAGCCATCCATGATGTGCTTGATGTTCTCATTGGGATCTCCATAAAGGCGGTATCTGGCAATAACTGCCCGCATACTAAGGATGTGTTTCTTTTTAATTTCTCGTCCTGATTATCCTGTCCTGGATGGCAATGACAAATCCTTCCATCTCCGGAAAGAGTTCTCCCGGCTTAAACAAAGGTTTGAAGCATCACTATCCACGCAAGGAAGATCTAATGCTTGGGGGTGTTATTTGTGCAGCTGTTTACCTCGCTATAGATCAGCGTTAAAATGTGCGATGTTTTGGAAATCAATAGCTACAAGCTTTAAGGGGATATGCAGGTCAACTCTACAGACGTAGTCGTAAAGTGAGATGTTAGTCCTGTTTTGGAGATATTTGCGCAATTCGAAACCTGAGAGTCGCACAATCAACGAACATCAAAGATTACTCTGCCTCTAACCTTGCGTGACAGAACCATTCCCTCTAAAGATGTCCTTTCATGGTGCATTCGGTGCTCAGACATTTCTACGCGGATGATTCTGTTAAGCTTCTCGAGGTCAGTCATGGACCAGCTGAACAAACCAAAAGAGTATTTTAGGATAGGAATGACATATGTGTCTTTGTGATGGTTTTCGCACTGAGGCCAGTCGCAAAAATCAGACTGCAGGCTGGACCGCAGACTGGAGCGAAACCCTCGCCTGCAATATGCCGAGGTACGATTCTTCATCAGTCATCGCCTCAATCAGAGCGTGGTCCTCCAGTATTAGTGAAGCATTTATATCTCCACAGGATAAATGCAGCTTTCTGCATTTGTCCGAACCGAGAGTCATCCTGATGTCATAGGAGAACTGCAGCAAGATTTTAAGTAGGCTGTTCACTCTGTTCAGTTTCGACTCTGAGCTTGCGTAAACCTTCATGTCGTTCATGTACCAGAGGTGAGTGAGTTGAGATTCAGCCACTCCCACTTCAGTTTTGAACCCATAAGATGTGTTTTTGTGTGTTCAACTTAAGGAGTTCAATGCTAAACAAAACCATAGTACGCTTAATGAATCACCTTGGAAGATTCCTCGTTTAATGGGCAAGGACCGGGTGTCACTCATTATCCCACGACTAAAACATTTAATCCTTGTGCACTATGCGTGCATAGCGTGATCCAGAAATTGGATAACGCAAGGACAGATCTTATATGTCTTAAGAACCTTAAGAAAATAATCGTAGGACACTAACGGAAACGCCTGTTGGTAGTCAATGTAGGCCATGTGCAAATTGCGTTGGTGGTGTTTTGCATGCAATACAACCACACTGTCAATCGTGACTTGATCCTTGCAGCCACGGGAGCCTCGGCAGCAACCTTTCTGTTCTTCGTAGAGGACGTTGCTCTTCTCACAATAATTATAGACGAAATCAGAAATGATAGCCGTGAGACACTTATAGAGGGTCGAGAGGCAGGGGATTGGTTGGTAATCCCTAGGACTACTAGAATCTACCTTTTTGGGTATCATATACGTTACGCCCTTCGCCATCAAAGAGGGCAAATGATGTGGGTCCACCAATATGTTTCGAAGGGCTCCAGCAAGGGTGAGGTGCAGAACCACTAGGTATTTGTACGAGAAGCTCTTCACCCCATCCGCGCCCGGTGCTTTTCAGTTTTTAGCCCTCTTTAAGGGGTTGAAGCAAGTCTACATACCTCAAGACTACATACAGCAAGTCTTCCCCGCTAAACAAATGTCTTCCCCGGCATCAATTCTACAAAGATAGAGTCGTTTTCGTGCATCGAAACTCCCATTTGCATGGCTGCCTCGGGCCCTTCTTCCACCATTCGCATGGTTCATAAGGGCATCTCTTCCAATTATTCCTGTCAAAGTCTCCCATGGAAAAGTCTTCCCTGGGCATCCCTTTCCCAGTGGAATAATAAGTACAAGATACAGATGGTATTAAGAGACTAAACTTCCCCGGGCAAGGCTTCCCCAGGCATCACTTCCCCAGAGAAATATCAATACCAAGAGACTATGGCATCCATAGGCAAAACTTCCCCGGGCAAGCTCTCTCCTGGCATATCTTCCCCAGTGAAATATTAAGACCACGAGACTGTGAAATCGATAGGCAAGCCTTCCCTGAGCATCACTTCCCCAGTGAAGGATTAAGAACATGACACTGTGGCCTCAAGAGGCAAGACTTTCCAGCGCATTACTTCCCGAGAGAAGTTTTAAGTTCAAGCCACTATGTCATCGACGGACGAGCCTTCCTCGGGCATGTCTTCTCCAAAGAAATATTAGCACCACGACCCTGTGGCGTCGCCGGGCAAATCTTTCCCGGGCAAGGCTTCCCTGAGCATCACTTCTCGTATAAAATATCAAGAGCATGTGACTATAGCATCGACAATCTCATTGTATTAATATTTTACTGGGGATGTGATACCAGGGGAAGGCTTGCCGTCGATGCCACATTGTCATGGACCTAAAATTTTACTGGGGAAGAAAAACCCAGGGAAGGATCGCCCGCCGATGACACTGTGCCTTAAACTAAGTACTTCTCTGGAGAAGTGGTGCCCAGCGAAAGCTTGCCTATCGATGACCCAGTCTCGTGGTCTCAATATTTTACTGGGGAAGAAATGCCCGGGGAATTCTTGCCCCGTGGGAAACTGTCACAGCAATGAGGAGAAGAGATGCCCTGATTAGCCTTGCAGTTGAGAAGGCGATGCCCGTGGAAGCCACTATCTCGTTTATAACCATGTGTTTCGTTGCGGGGGGGGCTCCCCTCATATTTATCCCTCTGGCGGCTTCAGCCTACCCAGGGTTGGGTTCAGGGATAAATAATGTAACGTCGGTTTTATATTCAGAGTAATCAAGTATGGGTTCATTTCCCTATAATGTACGAAGCTAACCTCAATCTAAGTGCGAGTGTGACGGTGAGTGTGACGGTGAGCGTGTCGAAAATGTGGGCCGATCCCTGTAAGCATGGTAAAAGCGGTAAGCGGTGGGGTTCGTAGATCAAGCGGATCATCGGCGAGCGAGGCGTGCGTCGCAGGCCGTAGGTGGTCACTAGGTGGTCGGTCCGGTTAGTCAGGTCGGTCAGGTTTATGTCAGGCGGTAAGGGAAGGCCCCAGGTTGGCCCAGTTTAGGCTGAGTGGGAGTCAGCGTAACCCTTATCCCGATGGATGACCACAGTTGCTTCAGGTAGTCGTACATCAAGCTGGCCCTCCAAGCGGGCACAGGAACTCAGGTTAGTCCAGGTTAGGCTGGGTATGAACTTGCGAACCCCTTTGCCCGACGTATGGCCATAGTTGCGCCAAGTGGTCGTGTGTCGGGTGGACTTCATCGAGAGTTCTCGCGGGAGATGTTGGTCCCGGTCGTTCTACCATAGTAGTTCCAGTTGGTAGAGAGACCAGTCAGTTCGTCGAGTGCAGGCACCCCAGTGTAGCCGGCTGGCCGCTTGGGGCGAATTGTGTCTTATTCCGCAGCAGCGAGTCCTGTTAATGTCTCGCATCTCAAAGATCATGATTTTGTATTTCCCAGATTGTAGTGGGCGTCCAACGATAGGATACAGATACAGAAAGAGTGCTAGGTAAGTTTGGGGATTCAACAAGAACAAATTATAACGGGGAAAAATGAGTTAGCTTATGCCTAGAAGAGGGCCTATTTATTACATATACTTGGTTTCGACATAAAATGATTCACACGTACACCTGGTGTCAAGGAAATAACCGCAGTTTAATTGACCTCGTTATTGAGGCGCTTAGAAGCAATAAAGATATAGGACTATTTTACGGGATATCAGTGTTAAAACTGCGACCGAAGTGTGTGGTACGGCAGTGGTAGGAAGAAAGTCTGGTGATGCGTGGTGGAATGATGAAATTCAGGCAGCCTGGCAAGAAAAGAAAAAAGCGTACAAGAGAACATTAATCACCGCAGGTCTTAAAGAGATGAAGGAAACTAAAAGTACAGAGTTTGTCAGTATGAGAAACAGCAAAGGTGGAATGCTATATAATACAGACGTGATAGTAAACGCTTTGGAAGACTCTTTTAAAGAATTATTAGGAGGTGAAGGTATAGAGGAACAGAACTGCGACATAGAACATAATGCATTACAACACTCAATTGAAAAATTCTGTCTCACTGAGATTAGAGATATAATTAAGAACTTGAAAAGCGCTGAGGCTGCTGCTGTAGACAGTATTAGCGCTGAAATGCTTATATACGGTGGCGAGTACATACTTCACAGGTTGTGCGAATCATTCAATTTATCTATCGACATGGGAGGAGTCCCAGACGATTGGAGAGAAGCGATTATCGTACCAATATACAAAAGAAAGGGAGATAAAAGAAACTGCAATAGTTACAGAGTTATCAGCTTATTAAGTACCGTAAGTCAAATATACTCAAAAATACTTATTCGTAGTGTAATGAAAATAACAGAAGAAAAGATATGGGAAGCCCAAAGTGAATTTATGCCAGGAAGATCATGTACAGACCAGATATTTAGCTTAAGACAAATCACAGAAAAAAGTTTGAGAGTAGAAAAGAAAGTTTTCTGTGGATTTGGTGACCTAGAAAAAGCATTTGACAAGGTACACAGAAGTAAATTCCCTACAAGCAATAGAAACAATATATGCAGGTCGTAAAGCAAGTGTCAGGGTTAATGGGAAACTGAGTGACTGGTTCGATATTATACAAGGCGTGAGAAGAGGATGCTTTATGTCCTCATGGCTATTTATTATATTTATGGATAAGTGTCTAAGAACGGGCCTCTTCGATGAAGAAGGTGAAACAGTGAAGGTACGTGGGCTAGCTCTCGCAGTGAACAAGATTGTTATGGCAGAATCAATCGAGGACTTGCAAAGAATTTTGAATAAACTTAAGACAAGCATGAAGAACATGGGCCTCAAAATTAACGCAAATAAAATAAATATCATGGTGTTTGAAAGAAAAAATGAGAAAACAATGTGCAACGTTGTCCTTAATGATGAGAGGTTAGAAAAAGTTGATAAGTACGTATATCTGGGTAGCCTATTCACTAGCGACAGAAAAATAGATGGGGAGTTAGATAGGCGCACGAGTGAGGGTAAGAAGGTTATCGGTAGAGCAGGGTCCATTCTCAGACCTGTCAAGAAAAGGACAAGAGTAACATTAACGCCATTAGCATGAAATCTCTGCGCACACTATGCGGGAAAACACTTATATACAAAGTCTGAAACGAGATAATCGTCAAAGAATGTGGTACAGGAGAGACACTAGTTGGCATATGGGAAAGAAATCAGTTAAGATGGTTCGGACATGTTGAAAGAATGAAAGATGAACGAGTGACCAAACAGGTGTATAAAGGTAAAGTAAATGGCGAAATTCCCAGAGGCAGACCGCGAAGAGAATGGTTAGAATGTGTGAATGAGACCTTAATCTGAGAAGACATATGAAGCTATAGAAACAGCAGAGCATGCATGAAAAACTGCATGGACGACACAAAAACGTGGGTCGCATACCCCGATAGTATGTATTCTAGGTACTCAGCGTGTGCATGACACGCTCTGCACCCATCGTTGGGAACTTCTTGACATAAAATGCGATCACGGTATGCTAAGGTGGAAATGACACCGTCCTGGCATGCGAAAATAAAACCCTCTGTACCTGAGTTAAGCCCTCATGATCTGAGGAAAGCAAAAGTTTGCGCCTTCGACAAGGACTATTTTTCTACATTTCTGTGAAATTTTCCGTGCATTTTTTTGTCGAGTAGCTGTTGGTGAAATTTTTCAACCTCTGATTTCTTCACTTCGGCTTTTAGAAGTGAAGTATCTAGATGGAGTAATGCACTTTCCTCACTTCTGACGTTAAAATTTAGGCCAAGGGTCTCGGCCGCTTACTCTGCGGCTTCGTAAAGGAACGCTCCTTCGCCAATAATCTCGTGGTTCCTGACCATTTTTAGAAGAGGATTTCTGCCATTCGCAACGATGTAAGCTGTACTTAGAACAATTCGGTTATGCAGACACTGGAAATGCAGGAGTCCGTGTCCGTCTTGACAACGTGAAATGTATAATCGCGGAACTGACGAATTGATATGCAAGCTTTTATGCATATGCATGATCTTACGTGTGGTGACATCAAGGGCCTTAAGCTCGTTCTTCGCCCATTGAGCAACCCCAAATAAGTAGAGTAGAACCGGGACGGCAAGCATGTTAGTCGCAGATACCTTGTTCAACGCCGACAGATTGGAAGACCAAATCTGTGGAAGAAGATGCTTGTATCTGCTTCGGAGAGACTCCTTCACTGATGTTACGTCCTATACGCGGCTTTGAGGTACGCCCATGTATGTACAGGCCTCTCCAGTGTTAAGATGTCTAATAACACTTATATTCACAAGCTCTGGGTCCTTGGAAACGCCAGTAATCTTTCCTTTCTTCAGATTAATTTTGGCACACTTGTCCAAACCAAAGTCCATCCCAATCTCTCATGTGTAGTTCTTGACGATATTTCTAGCAGTTTGAAGTTTGCTTTCACCAGAGGGATTGATCTTCAGGTCATCCATATAAAATACATGACTGACCTTATGCTCGCGCTGATTAGTGTCGCCACAGAGGTGTCCAGGAGAATTTCATAGTGCGAGAGATGGAAGCAGAAGTGTGATGTAAAAAAGCAAAGGAATCATGGTATCACCCTGAAAGACACCGTTCTGGAAGGTGACGTTATTCCGTCAATCCAGGCCATTGACAGGATGCGCTGATGGGCTGCAGCGTCTTTACAGACACACCTGTCAATTAGCAGGTTTTCTTGACAGCCTGCTACACCTTTTCTCGAGCCACGTTGTTCGTACATCTCCCGTCACACAGGCTCAATTCGTCGAACAATCCTGTTGTTTAGGACAGCTGTAAAGATCTTATACAGTATGCTTGAACAAGTTATTGACCTGTAATTGTCTGGGTTGGAAAAGTTGCCTTTTTTCGGCAGGAGTATAGTGCGTCCTGACACCAGCCACTGCGGAATGGGCGTCTCCGACTTCAAATATGAGATGAATATGGGGGCCAGATGTTGGTGTGTAAAAGTAAACTTCTTCCACCAGAAGTTCTTGATACAATCTGGTCCAGCAGCGGAAAAGTTCTTCGTGCCTCTTAGTGCTTTTTTCACCTCTTCTGTAGTCATTGATGGACATTCCTCCTCAGATTTTATGAGGCTGTCGCAAAACTCCTTGAAGCGGATGATATTGTCAGTATCTTCTTTCAACTTTAGTGTTTTTGGGATCATGTATACCTCTCTCCAAAAAGTCTCAACCTCCTTGCGCTTGAGTGGATTTTTTACAGAAACAGGGAGATCGCTGAAGAGGCGCGATGGGTCGGCGAGAAACTGTTGATTCTCTCTGGTCCATCTCTCCCTCTTCTGTATTCTTCTCCTTGCGTCAGATAACAGCCGTATTTTGTCAATAATATGCTGCTTGATTGTCAGCAGCTTTGACTTGTTCAGTGTGTGATTCAAGATCCTTAGTTCTTGGGCGAACTTTCGAACCCTTTCCGTGAACGGTCTACCAGATGTTATGTAGTCAATCACACATTGAACACGGGACGCATTCTGTCTTGCCCATCCAATCTTCTTGTTCAGTTGATGCAAGCGTCTTTTGGTCTTTTGATCCATTGTCGGTTTCATCCTTCGATGTGAAAAGCCAAAGCTCTCGCAGCACCATAAACTGAGCCATTGATGGTCCAGAGGTCGGACTCTTGCGAGATATCTCCACGAAGGGAGGCATCCATTTCAGCCAGATCTTGGGGCTTAGGAGAAACTTGCATGTTAATTTTCCTCCTTGTCCTGAAATCGCGATCATCTTTCAGAAGGTGCCTGCTTTACGCGGTTGGTCTTAATGTCGCTTCCTCATCTCGGTCTGCAGCTTGATCAAGCAGCGGTTTGGTAAGCGTTTCGCGCACATATCCATTTTTCCGGAGGTAGTCGGTTAGATTTCACAAAGACTGATGCAAAACTTGCTGAAGCTCTGGGTGTTTCTGGCACCACAGATTGTGCATACGCGCCATAAAGCCTCTGTGAACAGGGATAATGCTGGCATCGTAGCAGTCTAGCAAGTCATCCTTGAGTTGATCCGTCCACTCAATATGAGCGTTTTGCCGGTTCGTTGTCGTGTTTCTATCTGAATTATTTTTATCACCCCGAACTCTAGGACGATCGGCATTGTTTGCCGACCCGTTGTCGGGTGCTTTGCGCGATCGATCGTTTCGAACCGCATCTACAACTTTTTGGTGTCTTGGTGGTTTCATTGTTGTTCCCACGAGCAGCTAGGGAAAGGGTTTGTCCATCCTTATAGAGCCCCGCGTGCAAGGATAAGGCTGCATACTCTGAGAGGTCGCCCGGTATCCCAGAGTCACCGTTTAAGACACCTTACCCAGGTGCCATTCAGCTTTCGGCACTGTTGTTACGCCTTCGCTTAGGAGTTATTCCTTCGAGACCATCCCTGGACAATTGCCCACGACTCCTTATCAATTATTGTAACCATATTCAGCAGAAACCCTTCGTACAGGGACCGTCTATCCGCAACCCGAGGACGCGTTCGGTGGCTTTTTCATAGGCGCTTCGGTTTGATTCCCAAGGAACCAAAACCGAAACCGGAATATATATACACAAAATTCTACCTCGCACCGAACCTCAATAGAATCCGTGAAATCTTCAATTATCTGCAATTACGTCGCCAAATGATATAATCATCAATCTTCCTACACTCACAATCATGAACAAAACAACGAAAACCTCAAGGCTGAACCTAAATCAAGAATTGAAAGAAGCAGAGCAAGATATACTAGCCGAAAAATCACAGGATAAATATGAAGAATGATCGGACAGTCATCATCATCATTATCAAAAATTATGCACTCAATAGGACGTTCTCAAAACATTTCGGTAAAGGCAAATCTAACGCTCACTCTCCAGGGGGCCCCATAGTCTCATATCATACTGATTCCGAATTTAAATATTGTTCATCACTCGTAGCGCTACAAAGGTCTTCACGTGAAATTCACTGTTTGCAAGGACAACTAGAAAAACCATGGCCTCCAGCCTCCGGCCATGGTGTTAATGTTCGTCCTGCGAACATTGACCTCCCCGTGTAAAGACGTGCCTAACCTGACTTGTGATGTAAGATACTATTATTATTACTTACTTCAAATGTAAATCTAGCAATTCAAGGTCCACTAGAATATCTACTTTGTCTCGTGAAAAGTGTATTGAGTTTTTTTGTAACACAGTGTAATTCAAGATAACATTTTTGTATTCTGTTCCATTGTTTAGTTTCAACTACAATCTTTCCCAAACTCGAATGTTTCATATTTTCAAAAAAAGCTATAATTTTCAACTAAACAGATATATTTTAAAATACAACTTTCAACAAAGAAGATTAATTTTCAACGAAAAAAGAAACAATTTGGAACAAAATACATGAATTTTCAACCAAATACTTTCATTTTTAACTCAACAATAATAAATATCGACCACAAATGGAATAGTTAAATTTTCAGTTAAAAAAATTAATTTTTCATTTTAAAAAACTGATTTTGAACGAAATAGTTGAACTGTTAACCAAAGAGATGATCTTCAAACAAACAAAGGTATTATCAAATAAGTTGAATTTTCAAACTAGAACGATTTTCAAGTAAAGAAAGAGAAAAATCAACCAAATTAATGAATTTACAAGTCAAAGGAACGAATTTTCTGCACTTTGTTTGTAAAAATTGTTTAAACAAATACCAAATCGCATCTGTTTTCAATTAATCGTATTAAAATATTAACTTCTCTCATATTTCATACTAAAACTCTAGTTTTTAATGGGCTAATAATTGACTTTGAAAGACGATATAAAATTCTAAATTAATTAATTTATTTATGTATTTATTTCTTTGCTTCTAATTTCTGCTAGGAAAAAATCTTATATTTGAATAAAACTTACGGATTATTCAGAGCCGATTTAAATTTGAATTTAATTTAATTAAAGTTGTATGAAAACCAATGTAGCTTTATTTATTTACCATTAGTAATTTTATTGTATTGTACTCAAAAATTCAAGTACACATTTTAATTGGACAAGTAGGCAATGAAAATAAAAGAACACGTTATAAGCGGGCGTAACAAGCTATTTTTTGAACATGAAAATTTTGTTGAATCAATAAAAAATTGAGATACTTGGCTAATTTTTATTTCACAAATTCTTATTCAATTTTATTCAAACGAAATGAGTCATTTACTGAATTTAAACAAAAATTGAAATAATTTTTTCGAGAATGTTGATGTTCGTTGTTTTCCTTAGGGTCAGGTTAATTGAATACAACTAAATTGTTACAAACATCTGAGCACACAGTGATGGCTATCATCCGTGGATTTTATTAATTCTGTAACAAATTTAGTACATGATTTCTCGCAGGGACGCAATTTACAATGAGAAAATTTTTTTCTCTGGTAAGTATCAGTGGTTGAAAAACTAAATATGAAAATATTATTTAATAATAATTAGTGAAAGTGTACGAAAATTTCTCTCTGCATTAAAATAATTTCCGTCAAACAAAATTTATACAAAATCACACTGTAGTTAAAATACATTAAGCTCACGAGTCAACCCATTTTTTTTCTCCCACACACCGATGTGTATCAAATCGAAACAATGCAGAGCATAAACTATTTTTTTAAAGAAAGTTAGAAAAAAAATTGAAAAATCCAAAATTGTCTTCGCTGTTTCCATTGAAGTAAAATCTTAAACGAACAAAAAGCTCACAGATCTCATTAAAATTGAATTGTAAATTTTCCTGAAGGAAAAATCCTAAATCGGTGCCGAATTACGGCCTAAACGTTATTTTGAATCTCGTTTTCTGAATTCAGCCCACTGTGTGACATTTTGATTCGACTTCGAAGTACAAATGAAATTGTATATCATCAGGAGAGGTCAAACAGATTTGGTAAAATTGATCTGGTCGAATCTCGCGCTGAGGCGTAAATACTCAAACCTTGATATTTTGGAAACAATGACCCATTGAATTGAAAGAAAAAATACATATATAATGGAGTTTTATGTGCTTTGATTTAGTTTGAGTATTTAGAAATGAGCGCTCGACTCACTCTGACGCCAGTTAAAGCGTTCACCATTCATGGTAGCATGATCCACTTCAGATCCTCTCAAGTAGAAGATAATTTGGGGTGGTGGTGTTTCTGGACGATTGACGAAATGAGTGTTGCCTGGCAATTTTTCGAAGAAACCTAAAGCAAGTTTTTCATCAACTGTCAATTCTTCGCAGAAACCTAAAGTCCTTTCTTCTCCAAGTCTCAATTGTTGCAGACCACTGGTTGAATGTGCGAGATCCAGTGCAGCACCCCGATACTGACGGCGATTTGGAAAAAAATGATATATCGGAAGAAGTTCAAGTTCGGGGAGTTCGGTGTGTCCAATGATTCTTTCACCCTGTTTTACTACATATAAGAAATCAAGTTGCAATGGATAACGCGTATATGATGCTGCTGTTAAGTAACCCCTCTCTTTTATTTGTCGAGCATCGTAAGTGACCGCAATACCACGAAGTGCATCTCTTTCCATCCGAACTACTGTATAAGGAGGATGAGGATCAGGGCAAACTGAAAAAGCGGAAAAAAGTTTTCAATTAAAAAAAACTCGTAGTTACTCAATATACACTAGAAAGGAGGATTACAAATTTGAAGTTTAAATATAATTTCTTTTGGCCGTGATTAAGTTGCTTGCAGAGGAAAATACTTTTTCTAAAGGTGCTGAAGTAGCTGGAATAATAAGATATGTGCTAGCAAGTTGTGCAATTGCCTTGGGATTCTTTTGTATTTTTGTTTCTATTAATGAAGTTGTAAGTTTTGTTTCTACCATACATTTTTCAGTAATAAGCACACCTATATGAGGATTAATTTATTATTTGGTTTATTAATTGGTGATTTCATTTATTGAACAACTATTTACGTGCATAATCTTCTGCTAAACAATCATACGTAGTAGATATGTCACACTTGAGCAGAAATACATCAATATAGTCTTGCGATTTCAGCAACAACATGTATAGCTTTGACGAATATTGTCTTCAAATTCCGGAATATAAGAATCAAAACTTCTTTGCAATAATATAATCTGATATAACTTTCCTGAACACAAGTCAGATTGACAGGTATTCAGCTGACAGAACTTGACGTCAGTTGATGGGACGTGGTTCATTTATAAGCGACAGAATATTTTTTTGACTGCCAAGAATCAATTTTGTGGCTGATTTTACAATATTGATTATGGAAGTGATGCCCGGGGAAGAACGTGTTTTCGAAAAAATGACGAGGCAAAACCTGCCCTCAGTAGGCTTGTCACATCCTCAAATATCCAACGGACTCGTATACAAATTTAAAGATACAATATTTACTAAATGAAGCTCTTATGCTGCTTGTGAGGAAATTATTATTTACTTATCATTTCTAGAAATTATTCCACACTTTTTATGTCCGAAATTGGATTTATTAGCAGCTTAGTCAACGTATTATAGCCCAAAATATTCATCCAGTGCATCTGGAAAATACATAATAATTTGACTAGATGAAATTCCAGTGCGACAAAAAGTTTCCAGCGCAAAGCACTAACATGAGACGTGTATAATATTTCCAATAAATTTTAGACAATTGAGCGTCCGGATTCCATAACGTCCTTAGCTCTCGGTTTCGTTCTCCCAATACCCCATGAGTTGCCGAAACGCGGAAAAATTTCCCAAAATGTCCAACTGGGGAAATACACCGCACAAAAATATGAAAATGTGCGGCTTGACGAGCCGCACAACTTCTCTCAGAATTAAAAAAAATAAAATTGATATTTCTTTTACTAAAAATTAATAGCCGGAAATTTTCAGTTAATGCAAATCAATGAATTTTTAAACTAAACTCGTGAAAACTCGGCTTCTGCTCGAGGAAATGATCTCGAATTTTTTTGCCAAATAGGAAAGCCTCTGCCGATGACCCTTCATATTTTAAAAAGAGCATTTCTTCCGATATTTGCAAAGTAAAAATGATTGCAAACCATTACCGTCAGGAATCGTTTCCTGAGACTTCGACGGAAAAAAGTCGGCAGGGAAGTTTCGCGGACGGAAAGCTTCCAGCGGCAAACTTTCTCCTTCATGCTTAAAGAAAACTTTGACAAAATTTGAGCCAAATCGGTCTCTTTGTTTAAAAGATACGAGCGATTTTTCTTTGCCGTGCGCGCACTCGTCTTGAGTCGAACGGCGCGCCCGTACCGGTCACAGTGGTCTCGAAGAGGAATTTACTGTTCATAATCGTCCACAGGTCGTATTTCTCAACCGATTTTGACGTTCTTTTTTTAGAAATGCTCAGTTTTGCATTTTTAAGAGAATTTTCGTTCTCGATTTTTTAATTTACTGTTTTATAGGGTCCTGAAAAACCCCATAAGTGAAAAGATGAGTTTTGCGAGTTTTGTCGTGAATTAAGATATTTTTAGGTTTTCTTAATGCAAATTATTTCTAATTCATAAAATACTACTTTATTCTGATATTTAGATGCTTACATAGATTGTTTTAACAATTTATTATGGTTTTTAGCAATTTTCTCTCAGAATAGAGTTACAAAATTCGCGGTTTTTTCCAAAATTCTCCAGTTTTTGCCCAATTTTCAATTTTACTTAGGTAATACTTAATTAATGTTAACAGACATAATTATTTGAAAAATTTATTATTATTTTTAATAATATTCTCTTAGAATAATACTAGAAAATTGCAGTTTTTTCAAGAATTTTCAACTTTTTGTCCAATTTTCAATTAGACTCAGGTAAGACTTAATTAATGTTAACAAACATAATGATTTGAACAATTTATTATTATTTTTAATAATATTTCCTTAGAATATAACTAGAAAATTTAAGTTTTTTCAAAGATGTTCCACTTTTTGTTTAATTTCCAACTAGAGTGCGGCTAATAATTAATTAAAGTTAAAAAATTAATTGTTTTAACAATTTATTATTATTATTAATAATATCCAATTTGAATAATGCTTGAAAGTTGCTTTTCCTGAAATTTTCAACTTTTTGTCCACTTTGTACTTTGAGTAAGCTGATAATTAATCAAATAACTATATAACTATCTTCTCTTAAATAAGTGCTAGAAAGTTGCTGTTTTATCTTAAAATTTAACCTTTCCTGTGCCTTTTTAGTTATGAACAAATAATAAATAAACATTCGAGAGAATCATATTTTGAACAATCTCTGTCTTTTTTGTGAATATATTTTTCTGAAATAAAACAGATATTTCAAATATGCTTCAAATTTCCTACATGGATATCAGGGATTCCCTAGGGA
>CAKNYM010047288.1:30010-56134 GCA_932195095.1 Andricus curvator | reverse complement strand
AAATATGCTTCAAATTTCCTACATGGATATCAGGGATTCCCTAGGGAATCTCCAGGATGGAAGGGGGGGGGGAGGCTGAGATTAAAATATGTGCAATATCAAATTTTTCTTTTACGCTTTGCAATGAAATGCTTATTGTAATTCAAAACAAAACTTTAACAATTCATTTACGGACCTAGTCCTCCCAGCTTCTTCTAATCATTCCATTCTTTGTTATTGCCTCTTGTGTAAGATAGCTTTTTGTTTAAATCAATTTTTTTTAAACATTGGGAAAAGTGCAAAAATGATTTACTCAAAACAATACAATACTACTCAAAAAATGATTCTTTTGTTGGTTCTCTTATTCTTTGTTCATAACTAAGAAGTCAAAGCGAAACTAAAGATTTCAGAAAATAGGACATGTGTAGGTCTCTCCAGTGTCAAGATGTCTAACAACACTTATATCCACAAGCTCAGGGTCATTGGGAACGCCAGAAATCTTTCCTTTCGTCAGATGAAATATTACTTTTTTTATTATTATTATTAGTCGCTATTTCGTTCGCCTTTTGTAAATTATCACACGCCGTATGCGTCGTAAGATATTTTGGAGGCCAATTTAGTGAATCTTAAAGTATCAGTTCTATTTACTTCACGTGTCGCGGAAAGTTAAGAATACTGTTGTAAATTGCCACGGAGCCTTGTAAAAATACGTCATTGTTTGTCTTCAAGCTGATGAATTATTTGTGCCGAGTAATTATTGCTGCGATAGCAGAAACTGCCACATTATAGGAAAATCTTTCATAAAGTTATAAAAATTTGATTATATTTTTCAATATTATGTACTGCTTATTGGATTTCTTTTGCTTTTGATTCAATTATACAATTAATTCCTCTTATAATAATTGGAACAAAGTTTTCAATAAATGTCAGACTTCACAGTCCAAAGTTTTTAATTAAAAAAGGTGAAATAGGGTGATCTTTTACGAAAATAGCGGAATAGTAGGGGAATAAATTCTTTTTAATAAAATTAATGTATGATACCATATAGAATTCAATATGCAATGCTTCAAATTCCTAAGATTTCTAGTCGGAATATATTGCAATTTTAACAAAATAGTCGAATTTTCAAAAAAAAAAAAAAAGATTGAACGTTAATAAAATACAATTATCTCTTCAACGAAATAGTCAAATTTCAAAGCCAAAAAGACTAATTTTCTGAACAATTGTTAAATTTTCGACAGGAAAAAGATGAGTTTAACAAAACTGTTGAACTTTCAACAGAAATGTTAAATTTACAACAAAATAATTGCATTTTCATCAGAATAGATACATTTTTAACCAAATAGTTTACTTTTCAACACACAAACATGAATTTCCAAGCAACTTGTCAAATTTTCGAACCAAAAAAACAGTGGTTTCAGAAGTCAGTTTAATTTACAATGAAAAAATTGATTTTCAACGAAGAATGTTATAGTCTGTAGACCGTTAAATTTCGAAAACATTATGCGATTGGATTGCTTTTTGGCACAATCTTGTAAGACCTGAAAATTAAGGACGAGTTCTTTGGCCAGCTATTTTGGATAAAAATCCAAAAAGTTAGAGCATTTTCAAAATTGTTGAGACCTTTTTTCAAATTTAAAAAATTTATATACGGTTACTCTTAGTATTTGGAAAGTCGAACAATTTATCCTTACCACTTTTTTTGATAAAAAAAATTATCACAGGTATAGCATTTTCAAAATTCAAAAAAAGAAAAGAAAATTTAAGCCAAACAAATCACGATATGAAGAAAAGTCAAAGAAAGAAAAACGTTGCTTTTTGAAAGACCTACCAGATTATCATAACGACTTTTTGAATTTTCTTGAAAGATCGAAAATTCAAATTTTTGATCTCACAAAGAATAATGAAAAATTCCATTTAGAGGTCAAGCTATGCAAGATACGAAAAAATATTTTAGAAAAATTGAGCACCTGAAAAGTATCTACAAACTTGTTATTAATCACTTTTTCAAAGGACGCGTAGTTTTTGTTTTAATCGTGAGAAATAACAAACGAAAATTGTTTCATAAGACACTTAAATTTACAACAAAAAAGTTTACTTTCAAGAAGGGATGATGACTTTTCTACCAAAAAAGATGAATTTTCAATCCAAAAGAAGAAATTTTCGGTCTTTGCATTTAGTAATCGAGACGTCACTAAAATTTCTGCATGCATGAAGTTGACTTAGTCAATAAGAGGTCCCCGAAAAACCTTTTGTTCAAACGGTAAAAAAGGTCCCCTGATTACGTCTCTCTTGGTTATTTCTTTAGAATTCCAGGTCGGATTTTGTACAGACAATTTTTTTATCGATTTCATTATTATAATTTTAAAAAAAAGTTTTATAAAATCATGTTGTGCATCTTTGCGCAGAAAAAACAAACTTCTTTGCCCCTTTCACTTTTGTCGTAGGAGGAACCGTAAAAGAATTTTCTACACTTCATAAGGATTTTGAAAAATGTCATACAGGATTTAGAAGGTTCCAGGATATTTTTAATGATTTCAAGGGACTTCCTACAAATTTAAAGATTTCAATGGATTTTTAGGGAATGATTTTATAAGTGATTTTAAACGCACATACATGGATATAAAAATTTTAAGCATTTTATATTATTTTTGTAAACTGCAAAGTATTTCACAAAAATTAAGGGATTCCGTAGGATTTAAAAGGTATGAAGATAATTTCAAATATTTCAGTAAATATGCGGTTTTAAAAAAATCCTTTAATTTCGAAAGATTTTAAAGGATCTCACAGAATTTATAAGATTTTATGATATTGAAAAAGACTTCAAGGGCTTTCCGATGATTTCCAAAATTTACAAATATTTCAAAGGATTTTTCAGAAATTTTATAAGATTTTTGAGGATGTCAGTAATTTTAAAGGTTTTTGAAGGATTTAAAAGATTTTTGGGTATTTCAAAAGATTCAAAGGGATTTCTCAGAGCCTAAAAAAGTTTCAAGGTATTTTGAAAAATTTCAAAGGATTTGAAATATTTTTGCGTATTTCCAAAGATTCCAAGGAATTTTCAAGGTATTTAATAAATTCAAAGGAATTTCGAAGGAGAATAACGATTCCAAAGACTTGTAAAAAAATTGTATGCGGTTTCAAATAATTTCCCATTGGAAGACTTAGAAGGATTATGTAGGACCTATAAGGCCTAAGGATGTTTTGAAAGATTATAAGAGATTTAAAAATGATTTTATGGATTTAATAAGCCAACGGCCATACCACGCTGAAAAACCCAGTTCTCGTCAGATCACTGAAGTTAAGCAGCGTTGGACGCGGTTAGTACTTGGATGGGTGACCATTCAAGAATACTGACATGAGTGCTGTTGGCACATCGTGGGTGTGGTGAGCCCACACTTGTAGTTATTTATAGCTACAAGAAAAACCTAGAAACACTACCCGAATCGGGTAGTGTCACGCCTACCCTGAAAGGGAAATGGTTTAATGGTATATAATAAGATCACCAAAGATTTCAATGATCTTGAGGCATTTCAAAAGCTCTCTAGGTATTGCAATACATTTTCCAGGATTTCAGGAAATATAAACAGATTTCATGGAATTTCACGGACTTTTCAAGGGATTTTATTGAATTTCAGCGGACTGTAAAAATTTGAAGTGATTTTATAATTTTTCAAGTGGTATCAAAACGAATTACACAAGATTGAAGACATATAAATATAATTTCCAAGATTGGAAGGGATTTTAGTTTTCTTTCTTTAATTTTAAGTACTACACTTTTGTGATTGTTATTAAAATATTCATGAATAGTTGAATTTTTCAATTTATTTTCAGCTTTTCGATTAGAGTGAGGAAAAAATTAATACAAGTTACCAAATATAATTCTCTCAACAATTTTTTTCATTATTAATTTTAAGATAAAACAAAATAATAAATAAACGTCAGAGAATAATTTTTTAAACATTCTCTTTCTTTCTCGTAAATATATTTTGCTGAAATAAAACATATATTTGAAATATTCTTCAAATTTTCTATATGGATCATATTGAATGTAAATTTTCTTTTAATCTTGGAACGCTTATTCCCACATATGCATTAAAGTTTAAATTACATAACCACCCTTATTTTTAGGAGTGTTGACTAGCCCCATAAAATTGATCATTGTTATATTGTGATGCAAGATTTGAAAGGTTTGCGGCCAAACGGTGCAAGATACGAAAAAACATGGATCAACAAAAGTTGTGCACCTAAAAAAGATCGACAAATTCATTATGAATCACTTTTCGATTTGAGGCGTCTTTTTTGTTTTATTTGTAAAAAAGGACATTCGAAATAAAAAAATCAAATTTTTGGACAAACGACACAAGCTAGAAAAAAATAGACAAAAGTTTTTCAACCAAAAATGAGCTACAAATTTTTTATTAATCATTTCTTGATAAGACGCGTAGTTTTTGTTTTAACCGTGAAAAATGACATTAAAAATAAACAGATTAAATTTTGGGACAAAAAGACACAAAGTACAATAAATTAAAAAATTTTCAAAAAGGTTGGTGGACGCATGCGCAATAGATCAAGCTGCCTATCTCAAAGTCTTCGCTCACAGGATTATCTATCGGAAGAAGGACTTGAATTAACTTTCTTCCCTAGGGAAGAAAATAGGTTTTGTTTTTTTCGATAAAAATATTCTTAACGGAATTAAAACTGAAAGTGTCTGGCGGCATACCTAAAAATTGTCTTTATAAATAAAACAAAAATTGTGGCAGCAAACCGCTTACGTAACTTACAATTGTTTAAAAATTATCCATCGTTAAAATCTAATACTTTTTGTTTACAAAAGCTAATTTCCGGCGAAAGAAGCAACACAACCGAAATTTTTTTTAAATTGTACTTCTTCTTCGAAATTTTATTATCTTATATTAAGCACACTTTTTTCAAAAATACTTCTTTTCAGCGAAAAGCACCAACATAAAACATTTATAATATTCTCAAGAATTTCTTAAATAAATTGAAGGTCTAATTAATTAAACCGTGCAAGAGTATTAAAAAGCAGGCATATGTTTCTTAATTTACATAAGGTTTTCTATGATTTTCTCTAATTGAAGGGATAATTTGTAGATTAAATATCGAATTTTTCAAATTTCAGATACAAATGATAAAGTATCAAGTAATATATTATTTGAAAATTATATATATTTACCAATAGAAGCAACGTGGAACGCCAAAGCTAAGAGGAGAGCACCAACGACCCTCATTTTTTCTATCCAGATTCGAGAAGGAACTACGTAGCAATTTTTGGGATTATATATATGGTCGCTATCTCATTTGTCCTTCTAATTTATTCCACGTCATAAGATGTTCTTGTGGGGAAATACCTAATTCTTCAGAGATATTTGTATTTCATCAATCTGTTTTTTTCCTCTTTGACGGCAAAAAAACAGGAAAGATTTACAATATACGCACAATTTAGAGAATCTTAAATTAATTGCATGCTTCTTTATCAGAGTTATATTTGCTTCACGTGCCTCAAAGCGTTGACAATATTGTTATGAATTTCCGTGAAACCTTCTAAAAAAACATCATCGTTCATCTCTAAGCTACTCTTTATAGCTCTTGAAAATTTCTTGAAATTTTAAAAATACCCTACAATATTTCAAATGGTTGAAATTTTCTGAAAACATTTGAAATTTTTTAAGCCATTTGAAAATTTTTTGGAAGATTTAAATATACCCTAAAACCTTTCAAATTCATTGAAATCGCTTCAAATTAATTAAATCTATTAAAAATTTCTTGCAATCTTTAAATATTTCAAAAGAATTCAAGAAAATTGAGAAATAAGTATACAGCTGAATTTAATAGCGGTTAACCCAGTGGTAACTTATTGAAAGAAAAGTGTCTTTAGTGATCTGTACATTTGAAGCAGTTACTATAATGCGACCTTACATTAAAAAAGTTATTTCAGAAAAAAATGGCAGTGGATGCTCTGCCGGTACCGGTGAAAACGCTTTTTAAGGGTGTAGTTCAGACTGCCGGCGCCGGATGTTTAGACCAATAACCGATTTTTCGGTTAAATCACAAAAAATTTTCACTACAAATATAAAATATACAAAAAAAGCTTATGGTAAAAGAATCATTTTTTTACGGAATATTAAAAAATTAAGTTTTGTCGCAAGAGTCTAATGTTACTTAGAAGCTAAATTTGTTTGACAAAATGATTTCAGTTTTTTGCGGCCTACATTTCTTGCTCTTGATCAATTTTTGGAAAATGTTTTTCTGCAATATTATAACTTCTATATTTCATATTTGAAGAGAAAAATTAAATCAGATTTTATCTTCAAAGAAATAATTTCCTTCTATTTTTTTATGTCTTACACGTTATATAACTTTAAATGTCTTGCGAAATTCAAGAATAATTATGCAAAAAGAAGATAATTATTTGTATTAAAAGGTATCGATTTCGGGAGCAAGACTTTTATAGACAAAATAGAAGATAGTAAATTTATATATGGGTCATTCTTCCTCAAAGTGTAAGTTTTCAAAATTGAAATTGAAAATTGTTTCCAAAAATCGAGTAACCCAGGGGTATGTCACGCCAGCCATTCCAGTCTATACGAAGTTGGTTCCCAGCTTGACTCAGCGGAGAAACAGCGAAACTGTGGCGCTGATCGCCTTTCGCCAAAATGTTGTGTTTAAATTTTGACAAAAGACTCATAAGTGTCAAAATAACCAAAATGGACGTGTCAACATCCGATGTCAAAATATAACCTTTGAAATCTTTTGACGTGTAACCCGCCTAACGTAACAATTTTATAAAAAGTTTTAGAATTTTTGCTTTTTTTTTTGTAAATTCCCTCTGTTGGATGTCGGTATTTTACTACTTAACGTGTTATTTTACGAGTTTAGGTGTACATAATCACAGTGCATAATATAAATAAAAAGATAAGAAATGTATCAAATATTGTTATTATAAATTAGACCTTCTTTTACACGTAACTTATATATGTTTAATTCATAACTACAAAATCAGATGTTTATATCGCGATAATATTTTATAAATGTAAACATAATCGAAAAAATTCATGAATTCTAATATTTCATTTAAATTTAAACAAGATAATTGGGCGAAAGGCGATCAGCGCTGCAGTTTCGCATTTTTCCCGCTGAGTCAAATTGGGAACTATAATCATAATAATCGTGTCAAGCCCCTGGAGTAACCTCAATAATTGACCAATAGGAATGCTTCCTGTGTTGATACTTTATAAAAGCATTACTAGAATTACTAGTAATGTTTGCAAGCATGATTTTGAGTTGTGTTGTGAGATCATAATATTGTGAAAATAATAATACTCGATGGAATGTTTGGGCCAAGGTTCTAATAAACACACGAATAAAATAAAGAAACAAACTGCTGATCATTCACAAAATACGTGATACGTTTAGGGGTGGAGGGGGAGTATGTCGAAGTATCATTCTCCATGTTAACAACAATAGAAAAAGTATCACGCAGGGGGTGGGGTCAGAAGTTCCTGAAAAATGTATCACGTATTTTGTGAATGGCCCCTATGTAATTATTATGAACGTAAATTGTTGCAAAAGCTATATTATTGCCAGCAATGTTTTTTCTCTACGTAACAATCAAAGATATTGATAAATTATAAAATGGACAAAAGATAACTTTGCCAACTAGTGCAGCAAAGCACCTACATTAAATGTGAAGTTTTTAAAAACAATATATTCATTTTTCGTTAAGTGGATGCTTTTGTAAGAAAGTTCATATTTTATTATGAAGTAATAAGTTCATTTCTCGAATCGTGAGAGTCATTTTAAAACTAGGACACGAGATTTCATTGACATTGGCACACATAAACCTACGATTCCGCCGCTGATAAGCGATTGTCAGTAGATAAGTATTCCGTCGAAGAAAAAAGTAAAAAAGTCGCTATTTAGCTTCAGAGAATTTTCTAAATCTGTAAATAATAAATACAAATTTAATATAAAAATCTGCCATTAGGTCTGCCGTTTTGGATTTACTTCAGAATTTTTCCAATGGATATAGCTATTTATGAGTACATTTATTCACTTTTCATTTAGTACAGAGTTTAATTTCCCAAGAAAAAATTGTCCAGAAATTTCGGGAAAACTATCTGTAAAAAATTTCGGGAAATTTCCCTATCATTCTGTATGGAATATTTCCGAATTTTGTAGGAAAAACATTTTTCCCGAAAAATAGGTAATTTTCCCTAATTTTCGGAAAAATTTCGGAATGAGCGGGAAATTTTCCCGAAAAATCGGGAATAATTTGGCAATATTAGGAAATTTACAAACCCATATGAAAAAAGGAAATTTTTCTTATTGTTTCGGGAAATTTTCATATTCTTTCATATGGAGAATATTTTTATACTTTCATTAGGAAAATTATTTTTCGTACAAAATTAGGTATGCTTTTCTCCTCGGTTTTCTCATACTTAAAATTAAGAGCAATATTCATTATTTTACCCCGTAAGTTATATAATTGTTGATAATTATGATAATTTATAATTAATGTTATTGCATTTCATTTTTATGATTTATATTCAGATAGTATTTTAAGTATCTTTTTTACTGCATATGATTTACTTTTCCTTTTGTAAAATCTTCTGCATCAATAAATTGATGCAATCATGAGCTAAACCTATATTTTTAGAATATCCTACAGTTTTCAACCGCAGAATATGGTTATTATACAGGAAAAAATATTTAGTTAACGCAGGAAACTTTTCAGCTAAAACATTTCGTTAAATCAAGAAAATATTTCGTTCAGTTAACGAAATTAAGTTCTAAAAGGCTATACATATAACCCACTACATTAACCATTGTGTAGCAACACATATCTCTCTGTCTCTTCCCGTGCAGAAATCGCCATGTATACACTGTTAAAAAAATCTGATCGAAATTTAATATACATGTGAGTAAAGTCATTTGCACATACCGTACATTAATTTTAATATACCATCATGTTGTAAAATTAATATACATGTATATTAAAGTTGGTAAAACAGAGTGCGTGAAAACAACAAGTTCTTTGATTCCTTCAGATCCTGTCAAATATTAAAAAATAAAGGAATAACCTTGAATTCGTCGACTTAATTCCTACTTACAATTAAAGTGCAACGTACGGGTGGAATTTTCTCTAAAATTCGCTGCGAATGTTAGAATTTTAACGCGAGTACAGGTGCTTGGAGGTTAGGTTTCTCAATTATTTGTTTAATTGAACTTTTCTCTTAAAAACCAGTGTAATTTATATTTATCTAGGAGAAAATATTATGTTTGATTATTTATAATTAAAAATTGCTGCCAAAATTGTTTTTAATTTGTGTAAAGTGCAAATATCTGACTTTCCTGATAAATGATCAATATGCGGTATATGAAATTTAATAAAATAGTCTCTTAAAGGCGATTTGGTATACCTAGATTTTAGATTTAATATACAAAAGTATATTAAATGTATATTAAAATTGCAAACATTTTTAACAGTGTATTACCGATTACCGACTAGGGCCTGATCCGATGTGTACTATCTGGTCCTGGTAGGAAGAATTCTGTGGCCCTGACTCGTACCAGACCGGGCTATGTACTGTGACGTCATATAGGCGCTTCGCAGCGCCATCTTAAGCCATATGCGCTAGATGTAATATAACCACAAACATAACCTTAATTTTTGTTTTACTTCGTGCTGTTGTGTTGCAAATGTGCTGGGAGTGTTCGACCGTATAATATATTCTTAACACATTAATAATAAATGCCAAAATTAAGAAGCACACCGCGAGTTCGCAAACATCGTGCTATCAGCAAAATTCCGTATTTTTTATGGTATATTTAATTGTATTGTACTGGATCCAAGTTCTAACCTGAACCTTTTAAAATATTTCTTTCTAGATCTTGTTTGAGATACATTCAATTCAACCGAAGAGGAAGTGCTGTCCCACATGAGCACCGTCTTCTGGAATGCAAAAGACTGGGACGGTAATCGAAAGCAAAGGTCAAAGTAACCATTTTTCATTATTTTTAAGGTGTATTCAAAATAAAGCTCAATTCTAATAATTTGACTTTTTATTTAATATTGTGTCATAATTATTTTAAAGGATTTTAATTGCTAATAAAAAAGTCAATAATGTGGCTAGACTCGGGTGATTAATAGGGGCCAGACCGGGGGCAGATCGGGCGTTTGATCGGGCCCCCAGACATGGCTCCACTGTGGCTACATGTTTCATGATGAGTCTGGCCCTGACTCGATTTCCACATCAGGGCCAGATATGAACGAGTCTGGGCCCGGTCGGGGCCACGGCGAAATTTCTGAACGGGTCTACTATATATAGATATACATAGCAACAGTCGTCTGGTATATCTGAAGGGTTTGCAAACGGGTTCTCTGGCCACTGGTTGAGTTGAGGGTGGAAATGAGTCATGATGTGCATGAAAAAATTTTCCAGGAGACTGCTGGACCATTGAAACAGTTCTCCGTTTTGAAGTTAGTGAAGTGTTTTCGAGTAGCGTTCAGTTTTCGAGTGTACCGCCTTAAAAGATAGAACTTACACAACAATTATAAGGTAAGTCATTCAATTTCTGTTTTTGGAAAGGTCCCCTTTTCCAGCTCGTTCAGGGCTAACGTTATGTCCTAATTCCTGGTTGTTTTAACTGAAGATTTAATTCGTAATTCGTGGTTGAAAATTCCTTTAAAAATTCAAATATGTGGTTAAAAATCTATGTACTTTGTTAAAAATTCGTCTATTTTGGTACAAAATTAATCTTATTGGTTGAAAATTGATTTTTTTGGTTGAAAATCATTTTTTTCTTATTAAGAATTAATTTTTCCAACTGAAAACGTAACTGCTCCATTTTTGTTCAAAATTTGATCTTTTTTTTATCAAAATTTAATCTTCTTGGTTGTAAATTTAATCATTTTTTTGAAAATTTGTTCCTTTTTTGGTTGAAAATTCATGGTAGACACAGTGCAGGAGGTAGCGAGAGCTGCGCAAGCAGAATAACAAGCAAGTCGCTACACCCGAAAGTAGTTTTTAACTCAGGCAGGTAGACTAACATATAATATGCTCTCGAGCACAACTTTCGAGTGCCGCCGTATTTCCTAAGTATGGTGAACTATCTGCAAGGTAGAGTTCTCCTGTACGACACAGAGGGGGGACTCGCAAAAAAGAGATCACTGCTGGGGCTGCACAGAAGTCCATACTAGGGCGGGATCTGTGAAACTTCTCGTACAACGGCATCCTTTGTATGGACATACCGAAGGGTACATCCTTGGTGGGATACGCGGACGACATCGCCACGATGATTGCGGCCCGAAATATGCAAGTAGCCCAATAGAAGCTGAACCAGGTGATGATGCGTGTCAGTGGATGGATGGCAGAGCACGGTCTGAGCCTGGCCGTCCAGAAAACTGAGATTTTTGTACTGATGTATAGAAAAATAGGCACCATCATTCCACAGCAGGTGGGAAAGCAGGAGATTGTCACAAAGAAGGCTGTGAAGCACCTTGGCTTACTAATGGACACTAAGCTGAAATTCTGGGAGCAGATAAGGCAAGCGTCCGAAAAGGCTGCCAACGTAACCTCAGCCCTAAGCAGACTCATGGGCAACGTTGGAGGCCCAAAACCAAGCAAGCGCCGCCTATTGATGTCTGCGACAACATCAATTCTGTTGTACGGAGCAGAAATCTGGGCAGACCCACTCAGAATGGAAAAATATAGGAAGCGAATGGCAGACGTGTAAAAGCTTCAAGTGCCGAGAGTGGCCTGCTCTTACTGCACGGTTTCGGAGCCAGCTATACGAGAAGAAGGCAGAAGTAGGCAAACTAGAAGCAAAGGAGCAAGCTAGAGCTTACACCATGAAGGAATGGAGAACGAGATAGAGAGAAGACAATAGGGGCAGATGGATAGGTCAATCTTATGAGCAGACTGGATAAGTTGGTAGTGAGGGTACATGGCGAATCAAACTATTTCCTGACGCACTACTGAGGACGATGCGTACATCTTGGTTGGGACACGAGGCCGATGAAGATGAAAACCAGCAGGCGACACATTAGACAAAGAAGCGCCATCCGCTGAAGTAATGCGAAAGCGGTTCCAGTGGGAATTCTGCCAAGGTGAAAGGGTGGTGTTTTTTAGTGGGTCCTTTGTAGCATCATTACAATGAAAAATTAAGATCATTATGTCTATTATTACAATATATATCAGGATCATTGTAGTTATGCTACTGAGACCCCACACTACCGAGAAGTGCGAACACTTCTCGGTGTGTTTTTGAACATTTTTCATCAACCCTCGTAAAAAATACACATACGTCCACTACATCAACGTATGTTACATTTCAGTAGCGGTAGTGCAGATTTGCTTCAAACATATCCCACAAAAATGATAGATATTAAGAGTCTAATGCCGTACCTCAGCGAAGAAGGAAAAGCGTTTTACAACGATGATGTTTCCAAAATAAATGCTAAAGTTGTTACAAACAAGAAAGTTGGTAACTGTGATAATTCGTCCGAAGATGATTCTTCGGATGATGATTAGAATTAAATAATTATGTAAGTTAGAAGTGAATCGTTCCTTTTTAGACATAATACAGATCTCATTTTTGCAAAACATTGCCAATTAGTCTGTATATTCCATATGTACTTCCAATGTTAAATAAGTTTAGATAGAAAAACTATGTTAGTTATACTACCTGTGATATTCCGTGCTATATTATTATTTTCTCAAATTACGAAAAAAAATTAATTTATGCATATATTTTTTTTATTAATTCCAATATTCAATATAACTGGTCTACTAGGTCACTAGAATGACAGCCTTCTGCGCTTGATGAGCCCGAAGCCCTGCTATGAGTTCAATCCCACGGCACTGCGTGCATAACAATAAAACCCTCGTACTTCATAAACGGCTATTTCAATTGAAGTAAAACTTTGCAGATAAGTTTTGATTACTTAAACTTACCTCGATACACTTATCGATTGAAAGTATTTAAACGTTCTTCGTGCACTTACCCAGAATAAAAGTAATAACTGCTTTTTCATAACAAAAAAGATGAACTTTAATTGCTCTACAAGCTTAAGTGTAGTTTTATACATAATTCGTTAAAATTATAAGTTAAGAGTCACAAAGTTTCTGCTCTACAGCGACTTGAAGTTAGAATATACGAAAATTTCACGCTATGAAAAAATCGTGTTTTTTCCCATTTTTTCGAAAACGAAAGAAGTTATAACTTTTTTCCATCAGAAAAAATATGCGCAATCCAATTTCCTATAAGCGTAAATATTTAAAAGATTAAACTACAATAATGTTTTAAAAGGAGGCCAGGGGTCATCCCACTCCTCGCAAAATATTTCAGGCTGTGTACAGATATCCGGTGCCAGGCGCTAGGTTGTTATCCGATAGACTGCTCTCATTGGTTACATGGCAGTGGGCGGGGTCTACCGTACAGCAGCATCGTGTGCATCTCTCTTTCTATTAATACATTCCCTATTTTCTTGAGATGTACATGAGGCATTACCTCAAATTGAGGTATGTATATAATTTGGAAGCAGAATACAAGTGTAACGTTTTTTACACACTTGAATATGTAATTTTTCAATAAAAATAAATTATTTGGTGTTTCCGACTTAATCTTTCCTTGTACATTTACTTAATCAATCTTTTACTACTAAAAAGATTTTTATATAATTCTATTTGTGGGAGTTATAGCCAGTAATTATTTTAGAAGTGTATGAATTATTTGTTTTTGATAAGTTGAACTTGTGCGAAACTTCTGCTTTATTGAAACTACCACGCATTGTATTTATTGTAAAGAATATTTTTAGGAACAAAATAAGCCACGTCAATGATAAATATAAAATTTAAAATTATAATTGTTATCTATAACGAATAAAAATCGCAAACACCAAATAAGCAAACACCAACTAATTCATATATAAATTTTTGCTTAATTTAAATTCATCTCTAAATTTAAATACATTTCTAAATTCAAGATGTAATACTTTTATGTTTAATAACACAGGAAATTGTGATGATAAACTTATTAAATGTTAGAATTCCAGCTTTATTGAATAAACTTTAATTTAAAGTACTATTATTAAAACTACTTTAATATTTCTTTTCCCTGAATCAAATGAAAATTGTAAAAAAAATATTCAAAATATAGAAATTAATCCAAAATTTACTTTTAATCCTTACATGTCAATAAACACGATTTTAAAGAAAAATTATTTTCCGAATCGTTTTCAGGAATTAATTTTGGCTTCAAGGCATCCCAAATGACTTTCAAAGACTATTTGAAAATCAGTTTTGTAGTAAGTATTGATTTCCATTATTAGTTGAATATGTAATTGCTCATTTTACATATAAAAGAGCTTAGTTGGTGTTTGCGATTATTGTTCATTGTAGATCAAAACTATAATTTGATATTTAATCTTTGTCATTGAGACGGCTTATTTAGTCTCGAAAAATATTCTCTACAATAAATACAATTCGGAAGAATGTCATTAAAACAGAAGTTTTACAAAATTTAGTTAAACTTATCAAAAACAAGTAATTTATACACATCTAAAATAACAACTGGCTATAACTCCCACAAATAGAATTATATGAAAATCTTCTTAGTAATCAAAGAATGCTAAGGCAAATGTACTAGGAAATATGAAATCGGAAACACCAAATATCTAATTTCCAATAAACAATTACATATTCAAGTGTGTAAAAGAAGTTACTTATATTCTCTTTCCAAATTATATACTTTCCTTTGAGGTTATGCCTCGTGCACGAGTTATAATGCCAATTAATTTACTACAAGTCCCAGCATCATTTCCCACTCAAACCCAAAAATAATAATTTTGACCTCAACTTAAAACAGCATGCATCAAAGATTCTGACAGATGACAAAAAGACTTATAGAGTTTCTTGTTGACGCATTTTTAGATTCTATGAAAATTAAAAAAATTAGAAATTTGATTCTGAAAATTCTAAAACAATACCAACATTCAAACAGTAAAATCGTTTTCAAAATTACGAATTTATTTAAAAATTCTGCGCGCTGCGTGGGCACATTCTCATCGCGCGCGGCTCGCTTCGCTCCCAAGCGCATCTGTTGGATCTCGCGCTGCGCGCTCGGTCTTTGCACTTTCTCCACATTTGCGCACAGACCTTTTAAAATCAAAAGTTAAAGCATCCTTAGGCTTTGACGAACACATTCTCATCACGTATCTTGCGCTTCGCACTCGATTTTTTCCAAAATGCAAACTTTTCTACATTATATTCAAGTCTCTTATATCAAATGTATATTAAATTTATTTCTGTATCTCGGCCTGATATTACTTATTTAGATATTGCAAAATGAAGTACAAATTTTATTTATCGTGATTACTTTAATATTTGTTTCTTATTTTGCATTACATTTTATTCTCAGCTACCTTGAAAAATGTATCATTTCGATAAATTTATATTAATACAATTCATAATATGCAATGGAATTGAAACAGACGTATATTTTCATTGTCTTTTTAGCTAGCGTAAAGTGATTCTTAGAAAACTGGTAGATATAATTTGGGCGAACAATTTTGTGGAATAAAATGTTATTGTAGCTTGTGTCGTTTTTCCAAAAAGTTAATTTTTTTATTTCCGATGTGTCTTTATAACAAAAGTTTCTAACAAATTTGTAGATCTTTTTTGGTAGAACAACTTTTGTCCTTTCATTCTTTTCGTCTCTTGTGAGGTTTGTTCAAAAATTTGATTCTTTTATTTTTAATTTACTTTTTACGATTAAAACAAGAACTACACCGGAAAAACGATATTCTAATTTTAATAATTTCCCATTAAGTTTAAGAATATTTGCAACTTAAAAAGGCGCTAAGAATATATTCTTGATGTACGATGGAGGCCCTCTTACCTCAAGAATATATATGCTTGTCTAATTGTAAGAATTCCCCACTAAGTTTGAGAATAGTTGCAACCTAAATCTGTCACAGTAATTGTATAATAAGTGACGAGCTCGGAGAAATGCAACCAATTCTGAGGATAAATCGCATGTGCACATCTCTAACTCTATCTCTTCCTCTTCGCAGAGAACGTCAAATTGAGAAAAGTTTGATGTCACACGTCAACGAATAAATAATGTAGAGAGGTTATGTCTCGGTGTGGCACGCCGGTATTCAACCTCAATGTGACATTAGACCTTTCTCAGTCTAACATTTTCTGTAAAGAGAAGCAGATGGATGTGCGCACGCGATTTATCCCGTGGAGAAATTACCCAATTTGATCCTGATTCCCGACGTGGCCCTGATCGGGTTATCTCAATGCGGCCCTGATCATGGCTGCTGTTGTGGTCCTGGTCGGGCCCACATCGGGCTACCCTCCGTAAATCAGAGTTCGTTTAAAAATTAGAATTAATTAAATTTAAAATTACTCCCTATCTTAATTAGTGAATATTCAACCAATTTTCAGTTCAGTGACTAATCTAAAGTAATTAGTTAAATTTAACATCTCATATGCAAAGAATATAAGAAACGAAAAAATTTTTTTTAAAAACTTAAATTCATCTGAAAAAAATGTCTAAATATGTATGTTTACGCACGCATTAAATTAGTTAATAAATATACAATTATCCAGTTAGTATTAATTATTGTAGGTACTTTTTTAATCTGTTTAGAGATTATATTTATGTAGATTTGAATTTGCCGCTCTAATCTAGAATGTATTCGATTAGTCTTCCGTTCGATTATTTGGCAACCAACGAATGGAAGGAAGACAACTTTCTAAAAGTGACGAAGAGTAGGGTTGTAAAGTTTCATGAAACTTTGACCAAATGAAAAGTTTCACGAAACTTTGGAAACGTTTCAAAGTTTCCAAAATTTCAAACATTAGGGCGGGAAAATTCAAAATATGAAAAAAATACTATTAAGTATTAAATATAAACATTTCCTTTGTGTTTCAAACGGTTTCAAAGCAAATCGTTTCAACTAATTTAAATAAAGAAACCACATGTTAATTGTTAATAAAATGTAATTTTTTAAATATTTTATTTTTAAAATTTTAACATTGAGTTCAATAAAATGAAAATAAATTTCGTATTTAATACATATTCAGTTTTTAGAACGTTTCATTTTTAAAACGAGTTCATTAAAAATGTAGAAACTTTGGATGGAAATACATAAAATAACATTCTGCTATTTAATTAAGCTATTAGGTTTATTTTTATAAATGGTTTTCTTTCAAAAAGATGTTTTAATTTTTAATAGTGCTATATCTCTCAATTCGTGGGTGTGGTGGGCCCACATTGGTAGTAAATATCCACCTAGAAACACTACCCGAATCGGGTAGTGAGGCAATGAACTTTCGAGTTCGAACTGCTAATCTATGTATGTATATCTCTCAATATTTTAAATAAATATTTGATATAGAAATACATATTTGCATAAGGGAGCCTTCATATATTACGTAACGTTATTTTCAACCTTTTTTAAACCCCCCCCCCCCCCCCATGTAACAGACCGTACAATTTTCTTCGGAGAAAATTAAAAAACATTTGTGAATATTTCAGATGTGTCAAAAAACAATCTCGAAGATTTTAAAGACATTTTTTTTATTTTACAGGATTTTTAATTTGCAAACTTAAAAAAATTGTCTTCGTATCTTTCAGATTCTTCTTTGAAAATTTTAGAAATATTTTGAAATCTTTTTAAATATTCTCTTTAAATTAATTTTTAAAAATAAAAAATCATTTTAATTTTTCTCAGAAACCTAATGATTTTATTTTTCATTTTCTTGAAACCTTACACAATTTTTAAAATATCTTTACAAGTTTTAATTCTCTTTGTATCGTTTCAAAACTTCTAAATATCTCTAAACTTATTCTGATTTTTTCTACAATGATCTAATATGGCAAAATGCAAAATTTTTCTTCATAATCTTTTACACTCTTTTTAAAAAATTTTAGCAAATAATTTAAAATATTTTGTAATGTTCTTCAATTTTCTCTTAGAATTCATTAAAAAAATCATTTGCAATTTTCCCATGAATCTTAAGAACATTTTTTCCACTCTCTTGACACCCTACCAAATTCAGTTGACTTAAAAATTGTTTAAATCCTGACGAATAAAAATTGTCTTGAAGTCTTCTATAGCAAAATGTTAAGAATAGAATTATTCCCGAATACTAAACAATTATTATATTATTTTATTATATTATATTATATATATTATGTTTATTATATTATTATATTAAATGTGTTCGATATTTTCGAAATCATTCAGTAACATTGCCTTTTTTAAATAGGACGTGCAATTAAAACTTACTTAATCGGGTCAAAAATACCCCCACACACACACACACACACACACACACACACACACGTAACATACCGCAACGAAACACGAACCCCCTCCCCCCTTTTTAATGTTACGTAATATGTGAACGATCCCTAAGAAAGTTTAAATCTAACAGTGTTAAATGACCTGACCTCAACCTGACATAAGTGCGCAAGCGCATACGTGTTTGTGAAACTTCAAACGTTTCAGAAACTTTGGTCCCATGAAACGTTTCATTGTTTCATGAAACTTTCAATGTTTCAATGAAACGTTTCATAGAGTCACAACCCTAACGAAGAGTAAACAGATTAGGCATTTCACTTCAACCACCAGCTAACTTCACTTCGTTGGGTGCTGAGAGGAAAACAATGGACAAAATGCATGGGACAAAACTTTATTTTTGCAATATCTTCGTAATAAATAATAATTATTATCATTTTATTATTTCATTGAATAGTTCTTAAAAAATAAAAAAAATTGTTTTTAAAAATTACTTGAAGTCTTCTTTCCTAATACTACCACTTCTGTATTGTAAACTGTATGCTTTGGTACGACTATCACTTTTACATAAGCCGTACATACAACACATACACGCTCCCTTATTTCCTTTTTCATTAAAATACATTTTCACTTTCAAATTTTTTTTCGATAACTTGTCACAATTGTTTAAAAATTACAAAAAAAAAAATCACTGTATTCAACAAGCGGCATATGTTCTGAACTACTCGGTACATATGAAGAATTTCACCAAGATATTTTTTCGAACGAATGGTGTACGAAGTTATTTCAAAAATATATTTCTTCACGTGAAGGAAACATTTATTCGACATGAATGACTTCACTCTATTTATGAAAAGAAACATATCTTCCAAGTAAATAAATTATTATTCAAGTGAACAAACTACTTTATTCGACTAATGACATGTTATCTTAGAACAACAATGTCAATCCACTTATATGAAAGAAATATCTCCTTCACTTAATTAATACTGATTTCAGTTATCTCAATATTTCTTTGATTCAATGAAACCAAAATACTTCTTTCAAGCATCGATGAACTACTTATTTCGAATAGAAATATTTTTAATTCGAAGGCTCAAAATCATTGAAGTAAAGAAATATTTCTTTGGATGCGAAAACGAGATTCAAGGAAACTAGGTTCTTAGTTTTAAAGATATCATTTCCTTGAGTTATTTATCTCACATTCTAGAGCCAAAAAATATTTCTTTGTTTCAAAGAAATGGCGCACAAGGAAATTATTTCTTTGAATCAATACACGAGTTTGTTGTATTTAAATAATATTCAGTACAATTAAGTAAACGGTTTTTTTGGCTCAAAGAAATGGAATCAAAGAAATGCATTTCTTTGAATCCAAGATTTTTTTCAGACAGAGCATACACTGCCATTTTTCTCTGAAATAACTTTTTTAATGTAAGGCCACTATAGTCACGGTTTCAAATGAAAAGATCACTTGAGACGCTTTTCTTTAAATAAATTACCCCTGGACTTAACCGCTATTGAATTCAGGTCTATATACCTATTTCACAATTTTCTTGGATTCTTGTGAAATCTTCAAGAGAATCTTCAAAGATTGCAAGAAATATTTAAACGATTTCAATAATTTGAAGGGATTTCAATGAATTTGAAAGACTTGAGGGTATTTCAAAAAATCACAACAAATTTTCATTAATTTAATGGGATTTTAAAAACACTTTAGGCTGTAATAATAATAATAATAATAATGTATTGTTCAATACAAACTCAAAACCTTCTCCTGATGATAACGAAAATAATTAATTATATAATTGAGTAAAAAAAATAGCACAGTGACCAGTATATAATATTGCGACAATTTAATTAAATTTTCATAATTTTATCAAAGTCTGTTCTGTAATGTAACAGTTTCTACTATTACAGAAAGAATTACTTAGTACAAATAATTCATAAGCCTAAAGATAAACAATGACGTGTTTTTAGAAGGTTTCACGGAAATTTATAACAATATTGTCAACTCTTTTTGACACGTAAAGCAAATATAACTCTGATAACGAAACATTCAATTCGTTTAAGATTCTCTATATTGTACCTATACTTTACATCTCTCCCGTTTTTTGCCTTCAATGAGGAAAAAAACAGATTGAAGAAACACAAATATCTCAGAAAAGAAAGGTTTTGCCCTCCGAAAAAACCGTACGACGTGTAATAAATTAGGAGAACAAATTAGATAACGACTATAATATATAATCTCAAAAAGTGCTACATAGTTCCTCCTCGCATCTCGACACAAAAGATGAGGGTCGTCGATTGTCTCTTCTTCGCTTGGGCGTTCCTCGTTGATTCTATTGGTAAATATATATAATTTATTATTGATATATCATTTGATATTTTATGATTTGTATCTTAAATTCGGAAAATTCGAAGTTGAATCTACTAATTATCCCTTTAATCCGGAAAAATCATAGAAAACCTTATGTAAATTAAGAAACATATGCCTGCTTTTTAATGCTCTTGCGCGGTTAAATTCAAACCTTCAATATATCTAATAAATTCTTGAAATATTATACAATTTTTAGGTTGCTGTTTTCCTCTGGAACTTAGTATTTAAACAAAGAATATATAATTTAAAATAATACAGTTTCAAACAAGACTTTAAATATCTACACAAATTTAGGGTGTGTTACTTTTTTTCGCCGCAAATTAGCCTTTCTGAACAAAAAGTATGAAATTTTGAGGATTAAAATTTTTTCAACAATTTTAAGTTACGTTAGGGTTTTACACTCGAAAAATTTTGTCTCATTTGAAGAGGCAATTTTTAGGTATGCAGCAAGGTACTTTCAATTTCAATGGCGTTAGTTTGTTAAATTTTTCACTTTTTCCATTTTTATCATCTTTTTTTATGACTATATGTGGGCATCTATATGAAAA
The DNA here is from genome assembly GCA_932195095.1 of Andricus curvator. Lineage (NCBI taxonomy): Eukaryota > Metazoa > Arthropoda > Insecta > Hymenoptera > Cynipidae > Andricus > Andricus curvator. The sequence continues at coordinate 34,890 of CAKNYM010047288.1, read as the reverse complement.
GGGGGGTTATGTCTTGTTCTTATGGCGTTCTTCTAATTTGAGGTCGAAATTAATATTTTTGGGTTGGTGTGGGTGATGATTCTGGGACCTAAAGTGAATTAACTGGAACTATACTTATATCCTTAATATAAAATCTCTAAACGATATTCCTGATTTCGATAGTCACGATTATATCGTTTGCGCCTGCTATGGGTGTGACACGAGGCATCAGTGCGTTAGAAAGTGATGGAACATGTCACGTTTCGATGGTCACGATTATATCGTCTTCGCGGCTATGGGTGTGACACGAGGCATCCGTGCGTTAGAAAGTGATGGAACATGTCACGATTATTTACTTTCGCCTGCTACATGCGTGTGACACGAGGCATCAGTGCGTTAGAAAGCGATGGAACGTGTCACGATGTCACGTTCTTCAGTTGGATTCATTTGATCCCAACGGAGCCGCCTTGACCTGCGCTTGCTTGGATTGTAGTGACGTTCATTGGCTACAGTGCGCGTCTGCATTTAAATTTTAAATACGGACGCAAACTAGAGCCAATGAGTGCCATTCAATCGAAGCATGCGCATGTCTTTTAGGATCACTGTTGGAAATAGTATAAGCGAATTGAATCGTAGTTCGAGTTCGAAAATGCGACAACGTGTTTCTTCGTATTTAGTAATGTGATGCGCCTGTTTGTATACAAACTCGTGTACGTTTCGGTTCTACTTTTTTAAAATAATTAGAAGAATTTGAAATATTTTGAGATATTATGAAAGATTTTAAGGAGTTTTCAATTCATTTCAAAAGATTTCAAAGTGATATATATTGTAGGAAAATATTTGACAGAATTTCAGAAGATTCCAAGAAATTTGTTATTTATTGTAATAATTTGAAGGGACTTTAAAGGACTGGGCATATTTTAGGGCATTTGAAAAGAATCCAAGGCATTTGAAATTCCAAAAGATTTTAAAGGGTTTGAAATATTTTAGGATATTTTAACAGATTTCAAGGAATTTTCAACTGATTTTAGTAATTTAATTGATTCGAAAGGATTTGGAATATTTTAGAGTATCTTAAAAGATTACAAGGTTTTTTCGGAAGCTTTAAAATGTTTCGAGTAATTTAAAAATATTTTAACTAAATCATTAGGACATTTTAAACGATTGCAAGGAATTTTCAAGAGTTCTAGAAAGTTTTAAAGTGATTTGAAAGAACTCGAAATATTTTAGGGAATTTTGCAGGTATTTGTTTCAACAATTTCGAAGGATTTTAACGGATTAGGAGAGTTTTAGATAATTTCAAAAGAATGAAAGACATTTTCAAAAGATTTATATAATTTAAAGTAGTTTACAAATTTTTTAGAGGATTTGAAAACTTTTAGAGTATTTCAAATTATTCCAAGGAACTTTCCATTTATTTCAGTAATTTAATTGATTTCAGCAAATTTGAGATGTTTTATAGTATTTAAAAAAAATTCACGGCATTTGCGAAAGCTTTACAACATTTTAAGGGTTTGAAAACTTTTAGAGTAACTTGAAAGATTTTAGGGAATGTTTAAAGTTTCGAAGGAATTTTTTTTATTTCAATAATTTGAAGAAATCTAAAAGGATTGGAAATATTATAGGGTGTTTTGGAATAATCACAGGCATTTTCAAGAGATTTAAATAATTTAAATGGATTTCGAAAGATTTTGAAGGATTTGAAATGTTTTAGGGTATTTTAACAGATTCTAAGGAATTTTCAATTGATTTCAGTAATTTAATTGGATTTCAGAGGATTTAAAAAATATCAAGTGATTTTAAAGATTTCAACTGAATATATATTTTAGGAAAATATTTCAGAGAATTTCAGAAGATTCCAAGGAATTTTTTTTATTTCAATAATTTGAAGAAATTTTAAAGGATTGGGCATATTGTAGTGTATTGTAAAAGAATCCAAGGTATTTTAATGAGATGTTAACAATTTCAAGAAATTTTAAAAGATTTTAAAGGGCTTAAAATATTTAAGGGAATTTTGAAGGATTTCAAGGAATTTTGTATTTACTTCAATAATTTGAAGGAATTTTTAAAGATTAGAAACATTTTCGGGTATTTCAAAAGAATCCCAGGTATTTTCAAGAGATTTCAACAATTTGATGGAATTTCGACAAAATCAGAGGATTTTAAAACTTTTAGAGTTTTCTTCAACATTCCAAAGATTTTTCATTTCAGTAATTTAATTGATTTCAGAGGATTTGAAATATTCTAGAGTAATTTAAAAGATTCGAAGGCATTTTCGAAAGCTTTGAAATGTTTTCAGTGATTTTTAAAGTTTTAAAGGTTTTGAAATATTTTGGGGAATTTCTAATGAATCCAATGATTTTTTTTTATTTGAATAATTTGAAGGAATTTCAAAGGATTAGAAATATTTTAGGCTGTTTTTAAAATTTTCATTTTATTTTAAAGAGATTAACAAAATTTCAAGAATCCAAGGAATTTTCAATTGATTTCAGAGGATTTTAAATATTTTAGAGTATTTAAAAATATTTGAAGGCATTTCAAAAAAAATTTCAAGTTTCAAGGAATATAAAAGAAGTTTCAAGGATTTGAAAATCTTTAGATTATTCTAAAAGATTTCAAGGAGTTTTCAATTAACTTCAGTAATTCAATTGATTTCAGAGGATTTGAAATATTTTTTAATATTTTAGAAGACTCCAAAGCATTTTCGAACGCTTCAAAAACTTTCAACTTTCAAGTAATTTTAAAATATTTCAAATAAATATTTAAGGAATTTGAAAAGACTCCAAGGCATTTCCAAGAGATTTCAATCATTTAAAGGAATTTTAAACAATTGTAAAGAATTTGAGAACTTCTAGAGTATTTTAAAAGATACCAAGACATTTTCGAAAAATATTTCAATAATTTGAAAGAATTTCAAAAGATTGGAAATATTTCAGGTTGTTTTTAAAATTTGCAAGGGATTTTGAAGAGCTTGAAAAAATGCAAGGAATTCCAAAATATTTTGAAGGATTTCAAATATCTTAGGGTATTTTGAAAGATTCTAAGAATTTTTAAATTTATTTCAGTAACTGAATGTCACTCATAGGATTTAAATTATTGTATGGTATTTTAAAAGATTCTAAGGCATTTTCAAGAGCTTTAAAATGTTTCAATCAATTTCAAAAGATTTCAAAGTATTTTAAAACTTTAAGAGTATTTCAAAAGATTATGATGAATATTTAATTGATTTCAGGTTTTAGGGTATATTAAAAGATTCCAAGGAATTTTTAATTTATTTCGGTAACCTGATAGGATTTAAAATGATTAAAAATATTTCAGGGTACTTCAGAAGATTCCGAAGCACTTTCAACAGACTTATAAATTTTAAGGCATTCCAAAAGATTTTAAAGTTGTTAAAATATCTTAGGGTATTTTTAAAACATTTCAGTAGTTTAGAAACCTAATTTTGATTTGTGAATGTGTTTCATGCTCTTTTTGCATAAAATTATTCATAAGAAAGTAGATTTCATTTCGATTTCAAATTAAAAAAAAACGATTCTCACCATTTGAGGGCTTTTTAAAAGGGCACTTTGAGAAGGTTACAATACAAAAATTTCTAGAAATTCCCAAGGATTTGACTGATTTTAAGGTATTTGAAAAATTTGCATAGACTATTAAAAAGTTTCCTGGAATTTTGGAAAATATGGAACGATTTCGTAGGGCCTATTATGATATCTCGAAAAATTTCAAGTGATTTTGTAAGATTTCCGAGGATTTCAATGATTTTAAGGGATTTTGAAAGCTCACAAGGTATTTTTATAAAATTTCCAGGATTTCAGGTTATATATAGATTTAATGTAATTTCAAGGGATATTATAATATTTAAATAGATTTCTAAGAATTTATTCACAAGAATTCATGGATTTCGTATGATTCCAAAAAGATTTTCAAATATTTCAAGGTATTATCAAAGATTTCAAGAATTTGAAAGCTTTAAGGATATCTTAAAAGATTCGAAGGAATTTTCAATTAATTCAAAGAATTTGAAATATTTCAGGTATTTTTAAAACCCAAAGGAATTCCTAAGAGCTTTAATACATTTCAAGGCATTTCAAAAGATTTAAAAGGATTTGAAATATCTAAGGGTATTTTTAAAAATTTCAAGGGATTTTCAAGAACTTAAAAAGTTTCAAGTGATTTCGAGAGATTCCAAAGAATTTGAAATATTTTAGGGAATTTTAAATGATCACCAAGTAATTTATAATTAAAATTTTAAATTAATATGAAAATATTTGTATAAATTTAATATCTCATTATATTTTAAAAGATTCCAAGGAATTTTATAAAATTTCCGAGGATTTCTCTGTTTTATAAGGATTTTAAAAGCTTTCTAGGTTTTTGAATAAATAACAAGGATTTTAAGAAGTATTCTCAGAATTATAGGAATTGCACGAGATTTCATTTCGAATTCACCGTGAATTCTTATAAATTCTTTTGAATTCTGCAGAATTTTTTGGATTTTTTTTTAATTCACGTGAATTCTTTAAAACTCATTTAATTCTACTGAAGTCTATGTATTTTTTCATTTCTTTTTAGTTTTTGTTTAATTCATCTGGAAGTCGGCACTTTATCAAATTCTTTTAAATTTTCTAGAATTTTCCTGAACTCATTTTAAACTTACTGAATTCAATGCATTTTTTCATATTTTTCATTTCTCTTAAATTTCACTAAATTCACTACAATTTAACTGAAATTAAGGAAATTTTGGGTTTTTTTTTAATCTTCCTGAATTTAAGTTGAATTGTTTTAAAGTCTTATGAAATTATCTTGAATTCGTTAAAATTTACCTGGAATTTTGATAAATTTCATCGAGTACTTTGAAATTCTTTTTAATTCAAAAGGACATTAGTTACATTATTAAT